>JAKCWW010000066.1:105245-138616 GCA_026260175.1 Reticulitermes lucifugus
GATCCTAGTAAGCGAGCGGCCGAAGACCCACGCCTTAAGACCGCACGGCCACTGGGATCGGCTTTATACTGCAGTTAGTTACTTCAAATTGCTTCCTTGTTTACAGAACACTTCAAAATACAAAAGGATCAGGGCTTCAAAATTTTAACTCTTTGAAGATTAAAATGAATCTACATTACATAAAAAGATTCAATTCGTACCTCACAGAGAACAGAGTATGCAATACGTAAATGCTGTGTATGGCAACAATCGCTGCTCATTGTAACAATCAAATAAAACAATCAATAAAGTGTACGTGGGAGAGATGCAAAGTTTTGTGTTAAACATGGTGGTTTAAAGGGTTAAATATTTTGCATTTTCCGGCAGAATTTTCATCACAGAATTCAAAGCAGAACTGTCCGCCCACGTTTATATTCTACCACATGGCATATAAAATCAGTGACATTACTGCCAAGACTGAACGTACCTTCACCAACGAAACTTCAAATATTTATTTCATTAATCTTGTTCTAAAATCACTTTTCATGTCACTTGAGAAACTTCTGGGTAGGATTTAAAAGTCCGGGCACCTCCTCTGAATATAATTTATTTGTTTACGGGTTTAAAAGTAACTACTACCCAGAAACTAAAGCCGTGTAGACTTATTGCATTTCAATCAACTAACAAGTAATGCGCAACTGCAATAAAATCCCTTCTCCATTGGAAGTATTTATCCTTCAGGTGTGGCGACGACCCGTACAGAATTGGTCGTACCCTGCAACCGGCATCATCATTTCTACACCGCAATTACTTTCCGTACCAGTAAGTAAATTAGTCACTTATACTCCCATAAATATGACTTGTGGATACTAAATTTGTAAGAAATTATTTATTTCCCTATAAATAAACTCTACACACGAATAAAAGAAAGAAGCCATTATTTCCGTAAGAGTAATGTTTATGCCATAGCACGAGCCGTAATAAATCTGAGAAATGTTGCCTGCACATACGTCATCGATACTGCAAAGCTTCTGCCGACCAATTACAGCGTGGCATACCTGCAATGAGAGTAGCCATCTACTTCTACAAAGTTTACTGTCTTGTAGGATATGACACTGTTTGTTCTGGTAGAGGGGTACGAAAGCTTCGAAGGAACTTACTACCACCATCTTCAGAAGAAACCTTTTCTGTAACTTGACACTTCTCCACTGCGAAGTGTCCAGACCAACTCTGAGGCCCACACAGTGTTCTATTCAAAAAGCACAGGGGAAGGTGCGGCTTACAGCTGGCTACTCAAGTTTATATATTTTCGTGGCATAATGCTTAATCAAGCATTGTGCCAAATTTACATTTTACTTCATCAATTAACCTTCTGCGCAAGACAATGACACACTTTAAACAAAATAACACAAATTCACCGAAACTGAAACACTTAAACACAGTAGCGTACAGAAGCCCTGATGACCTACAATAAGCACAGCAATTTAACGGCACTGAAATTGCTCAAAATATCACGAGATTTTACTCAATGAAACCAAATATTATGATTCAAAATGTTTTCGAAATCAAATTTGAGGTCTGAAACAGCTGAAACAGTTTACTAATGCTGATATCGGAGAATGCAATGTTCTTAGTCGTGAAAAGGAAGAAGAAGAGCACAACTGTGACCTTTACACAATTCCTCACAAGTTACATTTTCCTTTTGTTTTTACAATGTAGGATATCAGCTTGCCCCAAAATTAAAGCCCGCGTCAGTTAAACAACTCTTCCAGCTTCAAATCCAACTTCCACGGCCTCTCTCGTATTCTGTCCACATGCTCTAAGATTTCTTCTCAATAATAATTAATTAAAACTGCTAATCCAGAATGTTTTGGAAAGCAGACGAACCGATTACCATTTAAAATACAAATGCAAATTACCAATATATATTTTTTGAATGCCAACTTTTAGATCAAAGTAAGTTTCAATCAAGAAAATATTTCTCGATGAGAAAGCAGTAATACTTCTGTCAATGTTGTTAATAGATAAAGGGACATAAAGAGTGAGATATGAGAAATAGCCCCGGTGCAAATCTGCAGTCGGAAAACCTGAACGTAACGAACCACTTGTGAGATATAGTCGTAAATGGGTTAATAAGAGAGCGAATATTAAAAAAAAAAGTGTAATAATGCAGAGTGCATTGATCTGGCTTAAAACAGCGTCCACTGCCGGGCGGTTGTGAACATTGCAACAAACTTCCCGAGTTGGACAAATTTCATGATTATCTGGGCGACATGCCGCATGGTGGTGGTTAACAGAACGCGTTGTCAACGTACGGACAGCTACAGATGATACATTACTTATTTATATTTCATTAAATCATCAGTAAATGAAACATTTAAATTTATATATTGAGACATCGTTGTGCGCACACTTGTCATGTGCCAGCACCATAGACCGTGCAGAGTAATAACGCCATGTATAACACACCTTGAAGACAGACATAGTATGCTTCACCGAAACATTCATAAACGCCTAGCTCATTACATGGTGTCACAACCAAACAGACAACAATATGGGTCGTGGCATGGCTTAGGCGCTTGGTCGCCAGCCTCTCACCGCGGAGACCGGAGTTTGGTCACAGACCAGTTCATGTGAGGTTTGTAATTGACAAAGTGGCACTGGGACAGGTTTTTCCCCCGAGTACCTCTGTTTTCCCCTGTCAGTGTCCTTCCACCAATGCTCCAAACTCATTCATCTATCACCGATGGTGCATAATCTTAGCAACTGAAGGCGTCGTTAAATTACACACGTAAAACACTGTATGAATCCTCACTGCTGGGGAAACCCAAAATCTCAAACATGACTACTGGGACTAGTGTAAAACTTAACAAATATAATCTGAACAGAGGAGATCCCGTTGTATCTCGCAAATTAAGTACAAAAAAAAAATAATGCAGTCTACACAGCTATTTTTATTATAAAAACAATACTTTTTTATAATACATTAAATATTTCGACGCAAAAGCGTCATTATCGGGCGCAAAAAAAACTGTGACATCTCTTTCATAGGAACGAAAAATTTTAAAGC
The DNA here is from genome assembly GCA_026260175.1 of Reticulitermes lucifugus. NCBI lineage: Eukaryota > Metazoa > Arthropoda > Insecta > Blattodea > Rhinotermitidae > Reticulitermes > Reticulitermes lucifugus. The sequence continues at coordinate 108,295 of JAKCWW010000066.1, forward strand.
CGAGCCACCGTCCTTTCACACACTTGTGCTGATGATGACCCTTGCCTGCTGAAACATGTAGCGTTTTATGTAAAAACACGTATTGCTTTTATAACAAAAACAGTTGTGTAGGCCGCATTATTTTGGGGTATTTCTCAGCTACAATTAGCATGGGTAAACACGCGCATTTTTACACATATACTTCAAAACATCAAAGTCTGTCAAAGAAAAACTCCAGGTCCGAATTCAGACTACAAAAAGTAGCATCACTAGAGTGGAAGGCATCTTTAAGAACCCAAACCCGGTCTGTGTGTGGAAACATTTTTGCGGTAAGAATGTCAACTGAAAACATTTTCGGAATTCTCTACAACGAGACAGCTGCCTCATAAATGAGTGTTATTTAGTTTGCAGGTTTGTTAATGCTAATGTGCACCTGAGGCAGCAGTAGGAGACATTCCATCTTGTAATACTGGCGAGCTTACTGACAACTTATCGTCATAAAATAGTAGATCCACCTTTATCACGTCTTTCATCTCGCCAAAAAATTAGAAGACGACAACAACGAACAGTAAATGACGTCATCGTATTGTTTCGCGGGGCAGGCTGTATCAGCTAAGTGGCTAACCTCGTAGTGTGGGATTGTCAACAGGCTTGAGAGAGACGGAAACAGGATGACTTGAAAACTCGATTAGGGTCGATTCATTGCCGATAAGAACAAATTATTTATATGCTGGGTGAGCACACAGGCAAGACATGATGTTAGGTTTTAAAACAAAGTTACTGGAGATGGTGGGGAGGGGGCGATGTATGGTTTTTTTATGCACAATCAGTAGCGGAAAAAGCATTTCTACCAGACGTGTTTTTTTAATAATTGGTAAGAGGTTCACCAAATCTCATGCCGGCTGAGTTCTAAAATTTAAAGCCCTTTTAAAGTGTCAGTAATGGTGTGTTAAGACTTTTAGGAATTCAACCTTTTTCATAGCTGCTGAAGCATCTGTAAACTTCGTCGTGTTCAAATCTGAAGCCATGAGAGATGTACAAACGGAGGATGTTTGAAAGCAAAGTGCTGAATTATTTTAAGGTACGAGAGAAGAAACAAGGGGTAAATGAACACCGTTCGTAACACACAGCTTATTTGTTTACTCATGGTTTATCTAACGATGCTGACAGTACGTCTGATTATACATGCGAGATGTAAGGTTCTCTGGGCGGTGACGCTGAGAATTAAAGTCTTTTGAAGACATTAGTCGTGTCAACTGGTAAACAGTTACGGACGTTTCGAAGGAGCGAAGGGCCATCGCCTTCACGGTTAAGCAGTCCAAAGGAAGACACTGAGATCACTCCAAACGTCCGTAACTACTTACCAGTCTAGACAGTGTAACATCCAAAAACACTTCGATCTTTGGATGACACAGCTTCAAAAGGTAGATGAAGCAGCCGCTGAATGTCTTGTGGTACTACTCTGGTATCTGGATGGAGGAAATGAAGAAAACCATAAACACTTCAGTCAGAATAGGTTTTGTCTCAACCAAGGCAAAATACGAATCTCAATATCGTAGTTGCTTGAGCGACCTTGCTCGGCCCAATAGCTGCATAATGCATACACTTCGAGCGGTACTGCTGGGGACCATTACATTAAATAGGATGACACAGTGGGGCGCCTAACTTAAATATGAGAAAAAGAAAGTGCGCACATAATTCTGGCAGGCAAACGTTACGGAATTAGACACGTAGGAACCTATGTGTAGACCGTGCGGTAATGTTACTACAAGAGAGGCAATGTACGTATAGCGTAACAAAGTGGCGCGTTCGCGTAACCATTTTTGCCGTGGAAAAGCAATAAGTATTACATATTCTGAGTGTGTGTCTGTAGCCTTAGTTATCCTGCATGCAAAGCGCATGCGCCATATTATATTGTCATCTGTGGCCTCTTCAGCTCTACCATATTTTATACATTATTTCATAAAAGGTACGGTTTTCGGAAAAAAGTTATTGAACATAAAAGATGTGTCTGACTTGCTCTACAACTTTTGTCTGAAACATTTCTCATTTTAAGAAGAATACAGCGAGATATTATCATAAATTTATATAGGACTTCATTAGACTTCATAGGACCCGTTATTCTTGCCAGATTTTAATCAAACTTGAATTTTCTCAACAGATTTTCGAAAAATACTCAAGTATCAAATTTCATTAAAATCGTCTTGTGGGAGCCAAGCTGTTCCATGCGGGCGGGCGGAAATACATGACGAAGCTAATAGTCGCTTTTCGCAATTTTGCAAACGAGCCTAAAAATGGGTACTGGATATTTAGGTACTAAAATATTATAGAGGTCAAACTGCTATTGACGACGAGCATTTTAGTCACGGCTATAAACTTTGGGGTTAGTTACAGGAGCCATTTTATTGATCAGCTATGTACTTACCAAATATCATACAATGGCCCCATTCCAAGCAGTTCTATAACGTCTCCACCATTCAGGTGTAAAAAGATAGGCAATATACGTATAACGTGACACTGTACCGCGTTCGCCTAACCACTGTTGGAATGGAAAAGCAACAATGTGATAATCTTCGACCCCGAAGATGGGACAAACAAGTGATCCCGAAACGTTGGTCATACACCAAAAAACGACGCCGGGTAACAACCCAGAAGATTTTAAGCAACATTACGACCACGGCGGAAGCCTTCAATTACATAATGTGATATCTGTCTATTGTTGAGCTACAAGTCACTGTCAACAATATATACATACTGATTGTTGCACAAAAATGATGTCATGAAGAATTTATGTCGCCGGCAACAACAAAGCGTACTTAGGTCTTCATGTAAAGCGTTTGTTATTTTTGTCCGACAGCTTTTCATATGTCTCTAATATCAAATTCCACGGATATCCGTCGAGTAGGAACCGCGCTGATATATGCTCCTCGCGAACATGAGAACGCCATAAACGCATATATATGAGAAATGAAGGTATCGCTCCACTCATTCTTAACCTCGGCACTAAATGGAGGTGAGTGGTTAACTTTGCAACCCGCCCGCTTTACCCGCGAAGAAAGACCCATTGAATACAAGGCTGAGCGGGCCCCACAGCCGGACTGAAAAAGAGAATCGTTGAGGTGTAGACCTGAATTTTTATTTTTAATTTGTTAGACGACACTTAAAAGAGCTCAGACTATACGTGTCGATGGTAGAATGACTGGTGACCGATGACATGCAAAGGATTTCGAGTTAGGTGACACTGCCCTAATCGAGATACTGCACCGATATCTGCCTGAAGGTACTGAGTACAACAACGAAAAGCCACAGTCAGGATCTCCGGTATACCAGCCGAGATTCGAATCCGGCACCTTCCGACCACAATCTACAGTGCTGCCGCTACACCAGCCTGCTCAGTGTTTAAGTATGCAACTCATTATGTGTCTAGTAATATAACGAAATATGGTTCCTACAGCTTGGCCTGTCCAAATATTTTTATTATTCCCAAATTCACGGTTTACATTAAATCCGTTTAAATCACTTCTAGTAGTAATCCTTATATCCCTAGACTGGTATTTTAATGTATATCCAGCCACATTCTTGGGATATTTCATCACCGCAGTTTCTGTTCTTTGTTACTGCCTTATATCATTGTCAATACTTCGCGTTGCACGCACGTAAATGTAAGGTAAAAAGATAACATTTCCCGTCTTCTTATTTAGCAACCACGCCGTGAAGATGTATGGGGGACTTAGTAACTGTTGTTGTTGTTCTTGTTGTTGTCGTTGGTGGTGGTGGTAGTAGTAGTGATAGTTGTAGTAGTAGTACTAGTAGTAAGAAGTATCAGCAGTAGCAAAAACAGAGGAAGAGATAACTGTTTATCATCACGTATAATAGAGTACTTAAAACGGGCGGTAGGAAGGATAGTTGTGAATACGGCCTGATTATGATTTGCCCGTAGCCTAGCAACGTCAGCCGTGAAATATTGTCGTGACTCGATCTGGGATTGACCCACTGACCTTTATAAGTCCGCCTCAGTTATGCTTTATTTCCGTCGGGTAAGGTGTGTACATCGTGTCCCTACCTGTAGCCTTAGCCACAATAGTTGACTTAACTATCCGAAACCTGGAACTCAAATAAACGATTCTTTTTTAAATCCAGTTCAAATCTCACAGAAACACAGATTCTCCATTAAGAAGCCAATCCACGCCAAGGATAGGATCTGAGCCTCCAGTGAGAGAGAAAGGCGAATAACCGCCTGAACCATTGCCAATTTCCCATTCAAAATCGGATCGTCCTAAATGAAATGCCTCATGAGATAAGCTACTTCCATCAAGAGTACGAGATTAGGAGCCGGCGTAACTCAGTAGTTTCACTTAAGAATCGTGTTTCGACTGCCGGGATGTGCAAGAAATTTTTCTCTCCTCTAAAACCGGCTCTGAGGCCCACCCATCCTCCTACTCAATAGATACCGGGACCTTTCCAATGGACGTACAGCGGCCGGGAGGCGAAACTGACCACTCACCCCTACTAGCGCCGAAGACGGGAAGTATGCCTCCACTTCTCCCATATGCTTTCATGGCGTGGACGGGGACAATGTCACCTTTACTTTAAGAGTACGATACCAAACTTTGAAGAAAGAAATGTGACTGTACGAAGTGTCATATATTGACCCTTCGTTAGCCTTGCTGAGACCGGAATTCAAAATACTGTGTACTGTCATATCTGTACATATGTTTACTTCTGTAACATTAACGTTACATAAGCAATAATTACATAAAAAAATAATAGGAAATTGAAGGATTAATTTTAATATTATTCTTTCATACATCATTACGTCTTCCAAGTGACCTTTGCCGATGAAAGGTATGCCTAATCACTAGCACCATTTATTCTCTCAAGTTGTTTACAAAGAACTTTTCAAGTTTATGACACCGTACATTCAGTGCAAATGTGATTGCAGAGTGTCCCTCAAGGGCTACAATTTATAGGCGTGGCCCAAAGAGAAGGGTTATGTGTGGATATCATAGCTAGAAATGGGAAATGTCAACTTTTTCCTCCGACATTTTAGCAGGCTTTAGTCCGTATTAAAAAATTCCTCCAGCACTATATCACCAGAATACATACCGCCAGCCATCGAAAGAAAACAACTTTAAGTCTACAGCATTAACTAATTCTGAAGATCCCTTTTATCATCAAAATATTTGCTTCACAGGCTACATGTCCATGTTCAGAGATGCTGAACGTGCTGTTGTTGTTTTAATTTGTATTATTTAAAAAAAGCCACGAAGGAGAGCTGCGAATGTACTGAACAAAAATCGCGGATCAGGCGTAGTGCTCCAGCTTTTGGGTTCGCAAGAGGGACTAACATCTGAACACATAGAAACAGTTTGTTACAAAATTTTACACAAGATCTCCGGTTTTAACGAACTTCCGTCAAATGCAAATATTATACACCGTCTGACACTATATTATGCAACACGAGATTATTAATAATCACCGGAAGAAAGCAGTTATGGCACATTTTACGGACTTTCTTATAGCAGTGTTTCCCAACCCCTTTTTCCATGGAGGAACCCCTAAAATAATGTTACCTATACAGAGAAACCCTTATCCGTGAAAAACTTTACAGGCTATAAAATAGATAGCGCCAGGAGGTTACTCCAGTATTACCAACTGCCGGATAAAAATTCTCGCGACATTTCTAGCGATATTTGGAAATTTTCGCCGTATTTTAAAAGCTTTTATGTGTTTATTACACCGTTTCTCGCGTAACCCTGGTTGGGAAACACTGCCTTAAAGTGACTGAGAAAATCAAGAAAACCTACATCCGAAAATCCAGGTAAATGACTCTTCCATGTCTACAATTCAAAACAGGCTGAAAAAGAAAGATAATCACAATATCAAATTACTGTTGTGAAACAATTTTGATTTCTTGCAATAACATTTATGCTAAGTCATATTTTCGATAATCCCACACAAAGTACTTGTTTATCACTCCAACATCTTACTTAATTTGCCACGTTTCTGTTATTACGGTCGCTTCTTTAGTCACTCGAACAGAAGACAAGCAGATAATCTTCCCTGCTCTTCTATCTGCTACAGTAAGACGGACGCACATGTGTTAAACACACTAAGTTTTCTACGTATTATGACAAGCATCATTTTGATGGACGGTGTGTCAGTCATGTTCCTATTGTGAAGTCCATTCAAATTATTCTATCACGTATGTCTTAACACCAAAGAATAATTACACTTTATGGCAGGTTGGCTCTTTATGGCTCCCGTAAGATTTTGATTTCTGCTTCCACATACTAAACGTGTTTATTATTCTACTAAATGAGACTTATCGAATTGACTATTTATAGACACCCTGCAGACTGCCCGGACTTCGAGCTGTTAATAATTTAACCGTATGTTACACGATAACGTCTGTAAGAAATATGAGAGAAAAGGAAATAGGAGAGAAAGGAAGATAAATATAAGGCATTTTCTTTATTCGGCCATCAAAGCAAACTGGTTGTCTGACGCTCTGTTGCTGCTGCTGCAGTGAAAAAGAATCCAACGTAGCAGCAACAGAATTCTGCTAGACCGCCATTGTTTCTCCCCGTTTAATATAAATTAGAACTGAAGGCAAGAAAATGTCTTGAGATTTTTAACGCCATTATAAAATTAAAATACGTTTGAATTCACAGACAATCTATGTTAGCTCTAATGCGGTTTAAAATAGTAACAGATATAAACACCATTCCCCTGTTTTTGAAAACTATAAATGAAACAGAAATGGATGAAAAGTTTTGTGGTCAATATCACTATAAAATAATGTTATAATAATGTCTTGCTAGAAAGACGTCTGATTTTTTTTTTTGCGCCGATTCGCGATAGGAGGATGACGAACGTTCTAGTTCAAACATCCCAATAAATGACCAACCGTACAATAATTAATTATACTTTTATACTTATACTTAATTATACTTAAGCCGTGTGCATTGCTAGACTAGAAATGTACCATCACAAATTTAATATTATCCATTCCGTACATTTCAACTCTATATTTAAAGTCCGACACATGTACAATTTAATCACACTATTTGTGCACTTTCACCGTCCTACATGTTTCGAACCCATAACCTGGGTTCATCTTCAGGGACACATTATCTAAAATCGCACACTAGTTACACCAACTGGCACAATTATTTACTGTTCTCACCACCCAACAGGCAACTTACTCCGATAAACAGTGTATCTGAACAATTGTAAAGAACTCATGTAAATAATTGTGCCAGGCAGTGACACTGTAAACAAATTCATTTAAATTATATTTAAAAACGCAGTTCATTCTTCAGATAAAATACTGTTTTTCCATTACGAAGAACATTTTAATGCGGTTTAGAGAAATGGCGGGTTTATTGTGAGAATCATACGAATCACACAACTACACACATTCTGTGGACAAACTACAAAGTTTTTACTGCTAAATACGTGATGCGTATGGTAACCACTGTACTTTAAAGGTTTAATGGCCACTAAGTATGAAGTGAGTTCCAGAAGGCGAGACGACGTCCTCACAGAAGTGCTGCTGAAGATTCAAGTCTTGTGAGAAGTAATGATGTGTCGTTGGGCCAGTAGTTCCCGACGTTTCGAGGAACTGTACTTCCTTCAAAACGTCGCTAAGTACTCTCCCAAGGACAGAACACGACATCCCAGACGACCTGAATCTATATTTCAGAACTTAAAAGGGAAACCTTGTAATCTAAATTGGAACCTAAGTCATCAGTATTGACAATGCCTAAGACGTTTCGGAAGTCAAAGAAGATATACAATTCATTCAAACCCGTGAGTTTACAGTGTGACATTCTCAATGGAGCATACGGATTTAAAAACGACAAGAGAGTTGACAGAGATGCTTTAGGACGAGGGGGAAAGGGAGAGTTGGTTCTTCTTTTTCTTCTTCTTCTTTGGCATACGGTCCTTACAGTTTGACCAGTGCCTTCTTCAGAATAATAGCCCATAAGGATCTGTCTTCTGCTTTCCTCCTCCATCTCTTAACACCCATCGATTTCCGATCATTCTCAATGTAACCTAACCACCTTAATTTTGGTCTTCCTGCTTTTCTTCTTCCGTCTGGTTTCCCCAGAAATACTTTATTTACGGTCTTATCATCATTCTTACTAGATTGCCAGCCCATTCTAGTCTTCTTACTTTTCTTGTTGTTACAATATTTGATTTTCTATACATAACCTATAGTTCATCATTAGTCCGGATTCTCCAACTATTTTGATCTTTTATTCCGCTATATTTTCCGCACCCATGTTTTAAGGGATGATTTCATTTGCTCTATCATTGCCCATGTTTCACAACCATATAGCTCTAGAGGTTTAATTATTATAGCGTATATTTTTAGTTTTGTGGGGTTTGATTCCGATATAAATGTTTATAAGTGACAGAACTATAACGCTGTGTATTCGGTTGCCCACAAATGGTAAAATATAAAGTCCCAGTGCACGTCATGAAGGTATATAGGGGAGTGGAGATACAGCTCCACTCATTCTTACCTTCGGCATTATATGGCTTTGAGTGATGGGCTTCACACCTCCGTCGCTTCAACTCCGGGGAAACGGGCCATTGAACAAGAGGCTGGGTAGGCCCCAGAGCCGGCCTGAACGGTTTTGAAGAAGAGGAATAGGCCTACTGTATCTCTTCTTTCTGCTGGAAACCGAAGCTTCCTCGGCCGTTCAGGCCGTAGCCTGGTTCCTATTGCAACTGAGCTATCCGAAAGCCCAAAACGTCAACTGCTAGCATCTGTTCATGTACACAAATATATCAGCATCATCTGCTGATACTTAAGCGCCCTCAGCATCACGCCTTTTTCTCCAATTCTGCATGCCATCATAGTAACCGAATTTTCTCAAGTGTACAAATCCTACGGGGCATTGCAAATTAATACTTCTAGTTTGAACAGTAGTTTCCTACGAACTTCGGAGTAATGCTGATGTGGATGAGCACATTTATTATTATTATTATTACATTATCATTATCAAAAGCAACCTTGTTGCTATTATAAAGCCCAGACCAATTCAGTTTTGCATCTTAACATTATGTAAGAAAGTGGACAAATGATGTTCATTTGAGGCACAGAGTATTGTTAAGATGTCTTTCTGCCAGTTCCTAAGGTTCTTTAGAAATACTCGTACGTGTATTAACAGTATAATATTGTCGTTCAACTTACATGGAACAGGCACTCCTGCCTATTCAGAATAAAACTTTGGAAGAATTTTATGTTCTGATTCCATGAAATTGCGATTACTTCTCTGATATCAGAGTTCTGCTGTTTCTTTACATATACGTAGACATACCATAGCCTGGAATACAGTTTATTGAATTTAATACTCATGTTCAATAAAGTTATGGACCACTCGGTAAACACATGTCTACATTTGGCATGCAAGGTGCTCGATGATGCATACATTTGTACACTAAACTGACGTCACAGTATGATATTCCGGAATTGTGCATTAGGGGCCGACGTAGCTGCATCACCACCGTGACGAAACTGCGGGTTGGACGCTTGGGGAATAAGACTTCAATCACCGTCCAATGACCACTCACCTCTATCCAACGTCGAGGTTAAATAGTGCGTGGACTTATACCTTCACTCCCCCATAAGCTTTCGTGGCGTGGTGCTTAATTAAACATGCGGAAAACCTTAACTTGCAAGCCTACAGTTTAGATATGAGGTCGCGTAGATTGGCATACTGCTGTCGACGTTTCAGACAACACTGCATACTCCATCTTCACGGTAGTCCAATACATATAATAACAAAAAATTTCACGACCATTCATAAAGTTTAGCGATATAAAAAAAGCCTTGAAATGAAAACAAGTAGTTCTCACGGTGATGACAATGCAGGTTAGTCCTGTGGGAAGTGATGCCGTGTAGTCTGGTAGACGCGTACAGTCGTTTCAGAGAATCCTGCTGCTGTAATCTACGTCCTGATGATGTAAGCAACAGGTTCCGTCTGAAAGTACGCTACACTTCTACCAGACCACATGGCGTCACCTTCCAGATGACATGTTCAGAATAGTAAAGCTATGCCTTCATTCTACTACAAGACTTACATAAATCTAACTCTTCTGCCGGGTTCTGTGTCCTGTTGCTTGCCGCGGAGGCAACACAGAACACGGCAGTACATGGTGACATTGACTCCGTACTCTTGCCACTATGAAAGGAAGCCACAGCACTTAAAGCGTTGTGCAAATATCGTGTTACAGTTTTTGGATATTATTCGGTTCTCATGCCCACCCTTTTCTTATTTAGTCTCATGAATAAACCTACACACTTTCAGTGCCATTCCCTCTCAAATGTTTTAGTTACTGTATAACATAGGGATCTACAAAGTTCGCAAAAATTTAAGAGTCATCTCAAAATTCTAGGCGCCGGAAGAGTGACATGAAGCAAGTTCCATACTGAATAACACCAAATATCAGACGCCACCGTACAAAATTAGTCGCCCGGGCGATCTGGCGCCCGGGATTGGTGCACCCCTGTTATAATATTACATAGCATAATATATACATGATACAATATAATATATCATAATATTAAAAAGGAAAGCAGCCACATGCGGGGTGAAGGAATCGTATCTTTTCCAGCGGTAAGCAAATAAGTATTAAAAGTAAATCTGAGATTTCTTGATCCTCTCTCTTCACACCCACTCCTAATTGGTCTCTATGTTTGAATTTTTAAAACAAAATTTCCACAATCTAACGTTGCAAATAAATGGAAAGGCTTCTTCAAACTACATTATTAGTACAACTGTTTAGTATTACGCTACTTAGAAAATTACAAATCTCCCTCTATAACGTTATCATATTTTAGTGCTTTCCCTACCGTTATGTGAGGGTGGAGGCAAAGCAGGTCTCCGAAACGTCAGGCATCTGCATGAAAGTCGCCAATAAGGTTACAGGTCTCATATTCGCTAGTGCTTTCCCTACCGTTATGTGAGGGTGGTGGCAAAGCAGGTCTCCGAAACGTCAGACGTCTGCATGAAAGTCACCAATAAAGTTACAGAACTCATATTCGCCTTCTCTGCATTGGCGTCCAGATTATTCCTGCTTGGGCTGGTGCTTGTGTTCAGGTTCTTGTCTCTGTAAATGTGGACGATTTAACGAGCCCGAGCACAAGCAACGCGAGCCCTGGGCTCGAGTGGCTCGGCCGCACAGCGGCGGTGCTTCAAAAGAAACGCTCCGCAAGGCGTATTGCAGTATTGACATTTCAAGCCACTAAATTAGTAGCCTATACACAGCCTGCAACAGTCACTGCAAGTATTACGAACACAGGCTCAAGCAGTCTGGACGCATCTTACGTTACCCTATCCTACGGCGGTCCAGCCAGCCGTTATTAGCGACGCTTGCTGCGTAATAACTTCTGTCTGGACATACTCTTACACTAGCTCCACACTCCCAACAACGCGGCCTTCACCTCCACAATACTGCCAGTCGCGGATTTATTCAGGAAATATGATAGGACCTGATTTCTTTTCAGATTACCTACAGCATTACGTCAATTTATAATTCAGTTCCATGGGCAATGAATCCCCATAATTGTATCTTCCGTTCCAAGGGCATTTGTAACTCTACGAAACATAAAACGAAGTGTTCGCAAGTAATATTTATTTGCTATTCCTTAAGGCCGTCTACAGCACTTTTAGCAATGTGGCTGAAGCCTCAAACTAAGAGCTAGCTATAAACTCGAGGGTCCTAATACGATATTAATAATTTTTTCTCGTTCAAGCATAAAACTGGTCATTGTTACTACACCGTGTGACTGCAGCACAAATCCAGACACCCACAAACAACATAATTACTGGCACCAACTTAAAGTAACTTTAGTTGACGAAAGGCAATGCAAAGCAAAGTTAAAATTGCCCCTGTCATGTCACGAAGGTAGATCGTGGTGTGAAGTACAGCTATACGTATTCTTAACTTCGGCACTAGACCCAGGTGAACGGTCCGCAGAGTCGGAAAAATCTCTTACCCCTACCGGGATTCGAAAGCGATTCCTCGGTCATCCCCATTGTAGCCTCATCAGTAAACCGACTGAGGTATCCCGGCCCAGTAAGCTGACAAAAACGTGTCTTCGTATGAAAATACTGAGCACTCTATAATGTTGTATGTTTACAGTTGTGATTCATTTCACGAGAATAACTATTTATTTTATTTTATTTGTAAGACCTTAGCGTTTTCTTATCACCTAGCCATCATAACACCTTCGTGGTTCCAATTATTGAACAAATTCCGAATATTAGGTTTAATCAAGGAGATAGCGTGACATAAATATTACATAAAGATTAATGGACAGAAACAACGGAGGCAACTATAAATATAAAACACGCCAAGAAAACAGGCAACACTGTACGCTTTGTGACTAATTAACAAACTTCGTTGATCAGAACGATTGTGTGAAAGTAACGTTCAGGCGGATAGTCAAAATTCTCACAATTCTGATAGTCAAATCCAAATATGTAACGAAAGAAACACCACGAAATCAGCTGCATCATAATAAATACTGCATTTGGAATGCTGTATGCAAAAAAGAGCCGGCTGCAGGAATAAACGCGGTTGTTTATCGTCTTTACATCGCAGTACATGAATTAGATCCTTATGGAGCAGCACTTTTGTCGTCTGTTCATTTATTTATATTTCTGTTTACTAAAGCTTGACAAATATGGCCTGGTCAGTATATCATGAAGCGAAACATAAAATGCATTTACATTCACAAATCATATATATATACAATACTTCTTTTAATTGTTTACGTATTACTGTGACACCGTTTCGTATAATCAATTTCTACATTACTATATAAGTCAGTATTTACAATTAAATATTACTAATCCTAAGATTATTTCTCAGTAGCAGTAAACCATAACGGGTGCATTCAATTTTGGTCTCGTGCACACATGCAAATGCAGACTAATACATGACATTTATGATATAAGTAACTAAGCAACTAGTAGAAACCGGAGCTTCACAAGCAAGCTCAGAATTCTGCCACCTGAGGCACCTCTAGCACACTATTACCCCTCGAAAAAAAAAACCCTGATCTAAATTAGGCCTATGTACACAAATTCATTTCGTACCGCACAGGAAAGACAGTCCCTATTAAAAAGCTCAGTTAATGTTTAGGAAAATAATCGGTATTTATTGTGAGAGTCATATGAAACATATAAACGCACTACTGACGAAATACAGAGTTTCTTAACGTTACAGTAGGTGGTATATATAGTTACCATTGAGTTCTTAAATGTTTAAACCTTTCGTCATAGGATTTATTTTAACCTTTTAAAACCTAGCGGTTATTTTACGTAACACAATGTTTCCAAAAGTCCACGTTCTGCCCAGTTATTGCATTTAAGTGTTTTCCATGAATCTGAGACAAACAGCGACTTTTGTCCTATACAGCACTAAACAATTGGTATTTATACTCGAGATGGAGTGTTTACTGAGCGGTACGAATGGGTCTTCATATAAAACATTACGCCTCGTTCTTAATGATTCATATTATTAACATATTTAACAAAATGGTCTCCCAAGGGAATTCTACAAATTGCACTCCTCCATCTTACAACCTGTGAGCTGTTGCTGATCCCCTGTTTCCATGTTATGCTCGAATACGTCCAGGCCATGCCTGAAGAACCCCACGAGAAAGAACAGAATAAATTACATCACGAACAACCAAACTGATTTCATTACATTATCCACTTTTTACAATCTATAATTTAAAAACTCAAAAATACAATTCAAAACCATATCTTCCAGTATTTGCAACATGCAATACACAAGGCACTTACAAGCTGTATTAGTCTACTGAGTCCTAAAAACGGATAGCAGCTGCCTCCGTTTTACCTACCAATGGTGTGGTACCAGGGCAACCCAATACGCATTTCTCCCCCCCCCCCATTTCGCCACCATCCAACTTCAGGACCCAGTAGACAAGTACGCGTGGCCATCTTTGATTAACTTCTCCATCCAAATAACCAATATTTCTATACATAAACTTCGTCTGTACAATTCGAAAGACGAAAATTGTTCATTTGACCGTCCTTCCTGACATCGTAATAAATATTATCTTATAATAAGATATTTCAAGGAAAAACAGTTTTGATTTGACTGCTAAATATGCCATTCAAAGTAGTGTCATATCAGTCTATACATTCGGAGCACTGAATAAGGTTCACAAAACATTAAAAGAAGACTTGATGATGGAAATGTTGCCTAACTGAGACATAAAATAAACGGACCTGAAAGTTAGAAAACAAAAGCCTGATGAAGCTTTGAGAACAAACTGGAATAAATAAGTTACATACGACATCAAGAGGGAATATAGAAAATACAAAAAAATTAAACGACTTAAGAATTTTGAGTAACTGATTTCCCAACTTGCTGCTTCACAGAGGAAATCTTAAGATTTAAAAAGGAAATAAATTTTATTCTGTGCATACCGTTTGGTTCTGAAGTTCAGTGAAGCTACCATCAGCCTCTGTACACCACAATATTGCCAAGCACAAGTTATCGGCCGTAATATATATAGGCACTGATGAAGTGCATTAAGGCTCGTAAGGCATATAGGTTGTAGAAGGACTGTTGGTAATTCCAATAAACGGGAACAGAATGTTTAAAAAATAATGTTTCTAAATAAGCATAATTGAATAAGGAACACCGACTACTCTGACTGCAGTACTTTATGGTCTTGCAGACTGCATGCAGGAAAATGCAAGCGCAGTTCCTTAAATTTGGCCACGATCACTTGCTCCAGTCTTCCTTCCAATTCATAACTCACTCAACCAATCGCTCGGCAATACACGGTCTGAATTACCGACAGCTTCCTCATATAATGTATGAATAAATAAATGAACACTTTATTTTTGTATCCCTTGTATACGTACCAAAGTTGTATCTGTTTAACCAGGTCAGCGTACAATACTCGCAACCCATTTTAGCACTTCAACTGTCACTATCTTGTGACATAAAGACGGGTAGTGAGTAAAGTAACGTTCACCCTATAACAGGCCATGAAGGTTCAGAGGGGGAGTAGAGGTACAGCTCTACCCTTTCCTTAACCTCGGCGTTAGATTGGGGTGGGTGGTCAATGTCACGCGCCGGCTATTTTACCCCCGGGAAAGAGACAGGGTACCCATGGTACAGGAGGCTGCGTGGGCCGCAGGACCGGTCTCAACGGGTGCGGAAAATCTCGTCCCCACCGGGATTCGATCGCCGGACCGTCCAGCACGTAGCGTAGTCGGTATGCCGACTACGCTATTTCGGCCCACAAGACAGGTAGTATATAGGCTTATTTACTCTTCCCGACCTACCAATATTAACATTCCTAAGAAATAAATAATTTCCCTGAATCTAAAGCACATCATTTAAACACGCACAGCTGATAATGGCATTCAGAAACAACACAGCTATTTTTAATTTCCACTAACAGAGTATGCAAATTTCACTAAATCGAAGTAAATAAAAACTTTGCAAACTGCTTTGAAGCCTGAAATTAAAAATCCAGTTCCCATCTCATAAAAAACCAACAACATCTCAATTACAAACATCAACCGGTTAATGTTCTTTAGAAATTACACATGTTTATTCCCAAAGACATACGAAACACGTAAATACACTGTGTGGTCCAAATCGAAAATCTATGTTAATGCTGAAGCAGGTGGTACATACACAGGGACATTACTTCACTTCATGTAACACCTCGCATCACTCTTCGCGCAGACCGTTTCGCGTGACGGCAGACAGGGCAGCGCTCGCCGCTATTCCATTTCTCTGTGAGTCGCCGTCCACGCGTTTCAGTTACATGTACTGCACTTAACATTTTTAGTCACCATATTTAAAGAAGGCACTGGAAATGTTTTCCTTTAGCTCGCAGACATGCGTCACATCTGACAAACGCATTCATTACACGGCGAAATTTTTATAAGTTATGCGAGCCGAAGGGAAGTAACTAGTGACAGTTGTCAGATAAAATAGTGTTTCTAAAGTACGTGCTGTGTTTTAAAGGCAATCTCTGAATTCGACAGTCAGACAATGACTCCGTCTATGAAGATTCGTGTAACAATCAGTATAGATAAACACGTCAATAGGTTTACAACATGTGCTGATATTGCCCATTTTCTAAGCCAAAATAAAGCACGTAGTGCAGCAATAAATCGTGACAGACTTTCTTTTAGTAAATATCATTGTCACTACGTGTAAACTGATTGGTCTGCTCGCAACACATCATAAGATATGCCGTTAGCATAAGGTGGGGACCGCATTGCGTCTCTGCCCTTGACCTACAGGGTCAAAAAAGTACACAACAAGGGTTTTATCAAGGTCAGCAGCCCTCATCACAGTAGAAACCTGGCAATGAATGATTCTGTGTTCAGAATAGATATATTGTTTATATGAATAAGAGAAACGAAATGCCGTCATATTTTCAAGGCAGATGATGTTTAAGCTGTACGTAATTCCACGGCGAATGAAACAAAGTGGTGGGGAGTAAAGAGCCCTTCGCAGCTAGCTATAAGCACAGAACCCCGTAATTTTGTTGGCTGTGGCATGGCCTCCTATCTACGTAGATTGTGCGATTAACCTCAAGTACGAACTCATATAGCTCAAAGCCTCCTGCACATAAGAGTATGACAGGACTTTGACTGGATTCAAGGAGTTGCAGCCTTCCGGTATGTGGCACAGTACGGCCCACCAGATTCAAGGAGTCGCAGCCTTCCGGTATGTGGCACAGTACGGCCCACCCCATCCTCTCATGTGCAACTTACAAGTCTAGGGGTCCAAAATTTTTCCAAGAATCTAGGAAACATCTCCAAATTCTAGGTGCTAGAATGATGACATGAAGCAAGTCACATACTGAGGGCCATAATTCTGGAATGGCCTGTGAACCTATCATCTGACGCGTTCTACTCGGTCCATGTGAATTGATACATACTTTTGTAAAGGTAAAGGTAAAGTTCACCCTCGAACACATCATGAAGGCCCAGAGCGGGAGAAGAGGTATAGCTCTACTCTTTCTTTAATCTAGGCGCTAGACAGGGGTGGGTGGTCAACGCCACGCCCCCGCCGCTTTAACCCCGGGAAAGAGACCCGGTACCCAATGTACAGAAGGCTGGGGGGCCAGGGTCGATCTGGACGGGTGTGGAAAATCTCGCCCGCACCGGGATTAGATCCTCGGACCGTCCATCCCGTAACAAGTCGCTATATTGACTACGCTATACCGGCCCCACACACATTTTTGTATGTAAGGAAAAATCAACTGTCATAATCGTATTGGTCCCACCATAGAAAATGTCACCAGGGCGACCTGGCGCTCGGGATGTGTGCACCCCTGTCCGAATCTATTACTTCAGATACAAACCAACTCTAACAAGCAAAATGAAAATCTTCCTCGGCTATTGCTGAAATGAAGTTCAACTTATATAACTAGATGATAACGAACAAACATCTGAATGTCAATGAATAATCAATAAATTTTCCCGCCACGTATGAATCAAGAAAATGGAGGCATCAAGTTCCTCCAAAATGTTGCACTACCAGAACACACAGTCATAACCAAAAATATTATAGGACCTACCCTGAAGAGGGAGGCACGTTTTTCGGAAATGTTGCATATCATCTTCCACACTACACAGTACTGTGACACAGAACACAATACCAATATCAACTGATTCTCCGGCATTCATTACTGGCATGTCTGCATGACATTAAAACGAAACGTTAACCCTACGCTCAATTAAGCATATCATGAAAACACATGAGTTGTGGAGATATAGCTCCACGAATTCTTAATTGCCACACTAGCTGAAAGTGGTCAGCTTTACGCCCCTGGCGCTTTACTCTAGGATAAAGAGCCCCAGCTGGGTAGGCGCCAGATCCGGTCTTGAATCTGTGAAAAGCGTATCACCTCGCTAATGGGAGTCGAACCATGATTCCTCGTTCATCAACTGCTATAAAAGTAAAAACTATACTATTGAAGAAATGTTAATTTAAGTGTTACGTACGAGGGTGAGAATAGACATTGTGTTCGTGTATACAGAAAGATGGGTAACAGACGACAGCTCACAAAGCGAATCCCAATGCTGTTTATATCACCATTAAATGAGCATCAGTTTTGTTCTCTCTCTCTCTCTCTCTCTCCGTGCAGCAGAATCCTTTTTGTCAAGCTAATATTTCCTCAACTAGTAAAGCAATTCCCCGCATTTTATGGAACCAGGAAGTTCATTACCGTGTTCACAACAGCCCGTCACTTGTCTCCATCCTGAGTCAGATCAATCCAGTATAGCCCCACCTCCCCTTCCTATTTCTTGAAGATCCATTTCAAAATTATTCTTCCATCTCCGCCTAGGTCTTTCACCTGGTCTCTTTCCCTGTAGTTCCCCCACCAAAACCATGTATGCATTTCTCCTCTCCCCTTTACGTGCCATATGCACTAACCAAGCATCAGTTTTATCGATGCTAAGTAACGCCAACAGCTGGCCCCATGCTGGCCATTTACCGTTGTGTTATGTACCCTATATCTGATACACACACATCAGGTCAAAGTAACATAAGTCTAGCTGATAGCTGTGATAGCCAAATTCCGAAACAGTGTGTGTACGAAATATGTCTCACACAACGAACACTGCCCAACATTAAATCGATCAGTATTTAGTAAAAGAGCTGATCCGGTATTCGGTCTGACCTGCACGTACTCAGAACGCTGGACCCCCAGACCCCACCCCCAACGAAAAGCACAAAAGGCACAGCTGTTGTCCTTAAGGCTCACGTACCCACTTGAGACTACACTGTCTCGGCCGATATTATTGAATGATACCTGTGGCCGCTTGCAGGAGCCTTGCACAAACATACCACGCCACCCAAGCGGGGAAAATTGCATTTAAAAATACAAATAGGTTGGGGGGGGGACGAAATAACGTAATGTAAAATGAGAATTGGAAAAAACTGAACTAAAAACTTGCAATTAAACATGAGACCTGCACCTGAATACGTCCTTTGCTTTCACAGGTATAAAAAAGAACGCACAATCCACGGCAAACATGCTGTACTTACCCGGGAATAGTGTTAAATCACTGAAAGCGCTTAGGTTCATGTCATTATTACACAGAAGTAATGGAATGAAAGATGCAAGGCAAGGCCAGAAGTTACACTTCAAATACTTGTGAAATACAAAACGAAACTAAAATGGTTACAAATATGTATTTCTGAATTTATATCATTCCGTGATGTAAAATTAAATCATGGGTTATGGTGGTTTTGTTTGCGTATACGAAGTCAGATAACTGTGATGTAAAACTGTACAATTAGCCTCTTCTTACACATTTTTGTTGGCCTGACGATGATTCAAAATGAGTCGAAACATGCAGCCATTTTATAGAAAAAAGGATATTGTTTTTATAACAAATACAGTTGTGTTGACCGCTTTCATTATTAGCTCGTTATTATTCACGTACGGCTCTAAATCCGGAAAACTATTTCGAGTTATTAGGTGTATCCTTTAAGTTTCCCGTGCTTTCCCTGCAATTAGCCTTATGACTGTTGTGCCAGCACATATGAAATTAACAACGAATTGTACGAGGAGGCCGTATTTGCATAACAGTGACTATTAACGACTTTCCCACGAACGTAATTCAGATCTGTGCAAGTTTCTACTCAGGTCCACTCTGAATGCCATCAAGATCTCCTACGGAACTGCAATCTGTTCCTCCATTTACAGAACAAGACCCGTCGTTCATGGATTTCCTTCACATTATGGGCCTTACTTTGTAACATTAACTAACTCACTCCACGGAACAGAATCCTTCTCAAGCAGGTAATAATCACTCAGCCTATTAAGAACTTCTCCGCCTTTTATAAAACCTGAAGGTTCATTACCGTGTCCATAAGAGCCCGCCACCGGCACCTACCTACAGCCAGATGAATTCAGTCATTTTGATATTACGAAATATTAAGTTCAACTTTTCGCCTCTAGCAAGATTAACATTGAGAGCCTAATTCATGTTACCATACAAGAAGTGCTTTCCTAGCTTGTAAACAGATCGACATAAGCAGCTCGCTGTGTGAAGTTCCTCACAACGATACTCGACAGCACTGAGCAGCGTCTGTTATTGTGTGTGCGATACTTGGTGAAATTAAAAGATTCGTGTGAAACGAATGCATGAGATTTTAACGAACAAACGGCTTGAAGCACGATCACTCTGCAGCCTACGTTCTGTAAAACACTACCCCCNCCCCAAAAAAAATTAAATTACTATATTGAAGTTTCGAAAAATGTAGGAACTATGTGCACAGACTAACAATGCCTTCGTTTGCATTCGTATGTGCGTGATTATTATCTAGAACACCTTAAGACTTAGGGAGAGAGTGTCTTAGGCATTAACCCTTTAAAAACAAAGTGAAAGTACTTTTCTATCCAATGCTGCCCAATTTCCGACAGAGCATTGCTTTTTGGAACGTTCCCAACCTTTTGCCCGTTTGTACTTCTGGCAAGAGAAACATATAGATGAAGATGAGTATAAATCTTTGGTAGAATGGTACTGACAGGGAAAAACCGACATACTCGCACAAAAACCTTTCCCAGTACCACTCTGTCCACCACACACCTCACACGGACTGACCCCAGATCGAACCCGGGCTTCCACGATGACAGACCGGCAACTAACTGCGCCATAGCTCGGCCAATTATAGAATAATCTGAATTATATTTAAAGCATCATTTCGTACCGCACAGTAAACACACTCCGTCTCGGTTATAAAAACCACTTAATTTGCATTGGTAAATAACTGTTGTTTGTTCTGACATCCATACAAAACACATAAACGCACTCTGTGGGCCGAACATAGCATCTTTTAAAGTTAAATCTGGTAGTACCTATAGTAACCACCGGGCGTTAAAGGCTTAACTGTATTTCATTCTCCCAAGCATTCTTGGTTCTAATAAGTATTTGGCAAGTTACGCGCGAGTTTTCGAAATGGCCCTCAGATATTTGCAAAATGTCCATTATTGCTGCCTAATTTTAATCATAATTGGACCGTTGTCGACAGACTTTATTTAAACTTCCAAATATCGAATTTTCAATGAAAATTCTTTCAGTGGTTCTCTGGTTGTTTCATGCGTACAGACGGGCGGGAAGATGTAACAGGTGCTCCACTGGGATGTGACAGCACTAAAAGGTTTCATGAACAAAAATTTATTTTTGTGTGACATTTGTAGAGTAACATAGTTTAGGTCTAAACATATTTCCCAATTTCGTACGAAATTATAAACTTGGCACGGCTTTGAATTTGGACGTGCCATATAGACCTGTTACTAACCCCTCAACAGTTCGTAAAATACAGAGAAATTTCGGATTAGAAATTTAATTTTCCGGGTTAACTGAAAGAAAAATTGTAATATTCTTTAATCTACATGGCCTAACCCAGTATTTCCCAATCTTTTTTTTTCAGGAAGGAGCCCCTGAAATAATGTTTCATATCCCGAAAACCCCCTACCTATGACAAGGTTTAACAGTCAGAAAAAGCTGATATCGGGGAAGGCAATTCAATTATTACAGTCATTTTTGCATTGACACATTTCTCTCAAATATCAAAACATCAAGTCAAAATTAAGCTTACTTAAACATCAAAATAAAATTAACCGATCAAAGCAAAACAAAGAGGCAGTTGTCAGCGCTAGGAGCTTTCTCCAATATTGCCCAATGACGACAAAATTCTCGCGACATTCCGAAGGATATTCGGCATTCTTTTTGCCGCATTTCAAAATTTGTATTTGTATTTTAATCCCAAGATTTCTGGCGGAACCCCTTAACAAAGTCCCGCTGAACCATCCCTGGTTGGGGAAACACAGGTCTAACATGTCGGAGCCTGTAAAGTAGCACGCCAACGACAAATGGTCCATTCGCGGGAGACGTGATTTCAAGAGCTGTTTGTTCCACCCAACCGTCACCACTGGTGCCTCTAATTACATTCAGAGTCACGTATTGCACGTAAAGATGCACATATTTCAGACCACACGTGTATAATGCAAGCCATTCATAGCACATGTGCGAACAAATGAACGCCTGGCCACAGCATCGTCAGAAACTACATAACAGCATGAAATACGTCGCCTTCGAATAATAGCAGAACTATCACAAAACGGAATTAATCCTCGGAAGATTGCAATTTATCTAAACAATATTCAAAATCAGTTCGCATTTCACAGAAAACACACTGTGTCTCCATTTCAAATACCAATCGGTTAATGCTGTTCGGGGAAATAATCATTCTTCTTAGGAACAAATGAAACACGGCTTGGCAAAATGTGGAGTTTCTTGACGTCAAAGTAGGAGGTGCGTGCAGTAACCATTGTTCTACAAAGAATCGAAGAGACACAATATGGACTTTATTTGCGACAGAATTCTTTATGCAGTCTTTAAACTGCGTTATAAACGAGCATAATCTTCACGAATTCAACTAATACTTAAGTTATAATTTGTCATACCAATGCGGCTAATGTAGTAAGCACACGTTTGTATTACTGAGTTCGTTGTGGCTTGTTCACATGTCTGCAGAGCGCCTTTTAAAACCTCTCTCCTGGCAGGGACAAGAGATTTTTCCCTTCTCCAGAGCTTCCAAACCGGCTCTGCGGCCCCATAGCCTGCTATTTAATGCGTACCACAGGACGTTTCACCCGACGGGTCGTTAAAATGACCACTCCCATCTAGTAGAGGCAGAGGCTAAGAATGAGTGGAGCAGTAGATCCACTCCGCCATATGACTTTATAGCATGAACAGGGCCAACCTTATCTTCACTGTCACCTTCCTCTCCGTCCCGCCCTTTACACGTCTATCAGAACTGGAGAACCACTGAACGGATCTTCATGAAGGCCGATAAAGAACAATTTTACGAAAAACTGTCGGGCAACTTAAAGTTTCGTATTGAACAAGCTTATTAATCACGTTACAAGGCAGCCTACTTGCGTTTCTGCTTTCTAGGGCTTTTAAATCCCTGCTCTGTGCAGGCGTATATCGTATCATGTTTTGAACCCACACACAAGTTAGAAAAATGAAATTATATGCTGTTTTATTTAAATTGCGTGCCAAAAATTTGAAATCTGCTGCGAGAAGTGGTTTGTTTGCTTTGTATCCTAGCAACAACGCTACAATGGACAGTAATAGGAATTCCACATTTATTTCATAGCTCTGCTAGGAAATGTAAAGGAACAAACGCGTCGTACTAATTAAGCTACGAGCCCATTTTCTAACCCGTTAAAATGTACCACAGAAAAATCACATCAAGTGAAAAGAACATACTGAAAGTGCCTTAGAACATAGCCCCGAGCACTGTTCGCCCTTATAGGGAGGAAATAACAGAAGGCTCTAAAAAACTGCATAATGAGCGTCTTCATAATTTGTAATAGTCAGTACCAATTATGAGAACGATGAAAACAAGAGCCTTATGCAGAAGCAGTTCACGCTATTGAAATCCTTTCCTTTGTTCACAGGCGAACTGATGTGGTGTCCTCCTAAGATACTGTGTTAATAAACGCAGATATTACCTCACATTGCGTGCCGGAAGGCATTTATTTAAACATGCAGCAAGGTCTGCATAGACTCACATAACTTCACGAACTATCACGAATACGAATTTCTAATATCGCAAAACGGTAGGTTATTCGGATTACAGACCCGAAATGTTCATCTCATGTTAAAACTGAATGTATTATGTCAATGCTTAGGCGCCTGCGCATAAGTCGCGGAAAGCGCCTATTAATTTTGACATGTCCGTCTGCCCATCCGCATGTATCAGCGCGACTCCCACATGACGGATTTTCGTGAAATTTTATATTGGGGACTTTTACGAAAATATGTCGAGAAACACCAGATTTGGCTAAAAACTGACAATAATATCAGGTACTTTACATGAAGACCTAGGTACATTTATATGTTTCACAGCAGTTCGAAATATTTTGTAGCTCAACATCACAAAGGGAACCCACAATTGCATTTCCGTGGCAACACTGGACAGTTGTGTAATGCTGACACCTACATGTACGTCAGAAACAATACAAAGGGAATGTATTGTTGCGTTTCAATGGCAACAATAGTTATGCGAAGACGCCACAATAATACCTTATACGTAAAGCAATCCCATTACAGGCCTGGACAGGCCCTTAGGGTTCCAGGAGGTTGAGGCTCCCAGAATTTTTAGACAATCGGCACATGAAGGTGGTAAGGTTGTCAGCCCTGCGCACCGGCCGCCTTTACCTCCCAGGAAATATTCCTGGTACACATTTCTGTTAGACGCTGAGTCGGCCTCAGGGCCACAGTGCGACCGAAAGGATTACGTCAATTAAAAATTCCATTGACACCAATCGAACCCGCGACCTTCCGGCTTGTAGAGCAGTGCCTCAACCAACTGCGCCACCGCGTGCCCTCCACTTCATTGTTTATTTTTATTCTATTACTTCACCCTCTACAGTCTGAGTTACAGACAGCATCGTTAAATATAGTATAAATAAGCAGATAAAAAATAAAATAAAGTTTAAATAGACAACAGATTGCATAATTAAAATAAAACATAAAATTGCCAGTTTTATGGTAAACATTTATATCAGTACAGTCTGAACCGTCAAACAAAAATTCAAACGTTTCAACATAAATCACGCTTAAAAGAACCTGAAATATGCAATGACCATCACGACACTGGCAACGACCTCTCTCCAGCATTTATAGGCAACAAACACTGGCTAACCAAATTTATGTAAATGCGACATTCGCAAAAGTAATATTTTAAAAACTTCATAAATACGCTTAATTAAAATTATTTATTAAAATTACGCACAGTGGGACAAAGTTCACTGTCTACGCTAGATATTTTAACTTAAACCGTGCGTCTTACATAAACTTTACATAAACATAAACAAAACAGGCTATCAGCAAAGATATTTGTACTCAAAAGGTCAGATACCATCACTGTATTAACGACTACCTCGACTGTTGGTTTCGACATACAACACAAAACTGCCCTAAGAATTTACACAGCTGACATTAAACCTTGGAAGCATAGTGGTTATAATACAGTACCGCCTGCCAAAAATTATAAACTGCTCTTCTTGCTGATAGAGTATATTTACGTGCGTCCTATGATTTTAGAATAAACAGCGATTATATCCCTACACAGCATTAAACGACTGGTTTTTTGTAATAAAGACGCAGTGTTTTCTGAAAGGTAAAACTGATCTTGTAAACACCACACAAATAAAATTCATGTCTCTAACTGTTAAAATAAAACTTATGAACACATATGGGTGTAATTTTGAAATGAATGTGAAAATAATTAATAAAATCAATAGCGAAACATTTAGACTTGGTTTAATGTCAATTTTGTACCTAATAATGTCTAATGTTGTTACTCTCGGCGGACGACAGTTCAGTTTCGTCACGTTTCAGATTTCTGCGATTCGTATGGGTGTCAGAGGTAAAGTTTTACGATAACAAGGAATAAAGAAGTTTTACATACGCACATTTCATTAATTCGTGCAAAATATGTCTTTAAATACGTCCATATGCATTTCGCTGGGGTCTTCAGCCTCTAGACACGCAAGGCACAGAAAGACCTCCTCCCTAAGCCCAAATGCAGAACAATACAAGTGTCGCAAGAGGTAACCTATAATTATTACGATGAGCCCACAATCCTGGCTTTCATGCAGCAAACTAATTCACGAATAAGCTGTATGAAAAATCTCAACAGCCCTCACTTCTCTCGTATGAAAGTCTGGTACATAACAGAACAACATAACAGATGTACAGGGTAATAACCTTATTTACTTAATCACAATTAGAACATAATTATTTGCAAACTGTATGATTTTTTATCGAAAACTAAATCTGTTTTGTAAGGACGTATTCCTGTTGCCTACGTACAGACAGCACAATACGAATCAGCAGCTGGATAATTCGGGAATTTGTTGTAATTAACGTTCATATTGCGTTAACCAAACCAAAACATTTTTAAGCAAATAGTACTTTCTTTATATTTTTAGAACAAGTAATTAAGGTGATTGTTTTAAAACTTAAAATACAACTCGAATGGAAGTACAAAGCTAATAACTGGCTTTATGTGGATAAGAATTTTAAATTCTTAGGTTATATTAGTCAATAACACTGCGCAAACTAAAATGCAAACTACGATTAGCCAATGTAAGGAAACCAGAATTTGCTCTTCTGCAAGTCAGCTGCGTAGCTTAAAGTTATGGCTCAAAGTACACCAGCCGTAACTAGAAATCTAATGGCCTTTAACTCTCCGAAGACTGACTTTCATCTAAATCATACACACAAAATCACCTCACAAGACACACACCGTGTCCATTATAAACGCCAAAGCGTTATATTTGCTTACAGAAAACACAACGCCGTCTATTGTGACAATCATAAGAAACACACAAACTCCGTGGGAAAACGCGGAGCTTCTTAATGTTACAGCAGATAGCAATTACAGCAATGAATAGGCTTTAAAAGGTTAGTAAACAAAATTATCTCCATGATTTTATCAAATCGCGTTCTATTCAATATCCATCTTCAAAAACAAATTTAAAAACTCTTTTTCCCTTCCATGACAGTAAAAATGAATAAATTCATCATTATCTTATCTCTAACGGTTCTTCCGATGCCACTTAACCTCAAACAGATGATATGACAACATTAAATAAGCCGCAGGTAGCTAAAATTAAGTACATCACAGTTTGGTGCATGTAATTAAAAATCCAAATTTGGTTTCCATATAAGCGTTTTTTTTATTTTCGCGAAACTAATTTCTGTAAATCTGTATGTAATAGGAGAAAATTTTGACAGATTTACTAAGTGTGTATGTCTTTCATTCACAGAGGACGTAGTTACTTTCGCGTCTGACAGATGCGTCAATCGCCAGTCTCGGCATGTACATACTTTCATCTAAAAGAGACTTGATTTTCAGTGGATCTTCTTCACCAGTAGATTAAATTTCCAGACAGACAATTACAGTCTACATCGATTTACAATTTCATGTAAGTATGCAATCTAGCAGTCTATGCTGGCCTTAAGGCATAACACTGCAATATTAGACAATTCTAATACCTCATAAAGCTGCCAACTTAACAACTTCCCTTGCGAATCAAAGCAAGGAATTCCTTTATCATGTTTTTTCTACAAAGTCGCTAGTCATCCAGCCACAGCCACCTATATGTGAACATACTGGAGAAATTATGATGGAGTAGCAGTAACAATGTCAGAGTTTCGCAATTGTTCCCACCTCTCCTATTATTTCAGAATGCTGCTTCATTGCAAAAATGTTGTATATCACGTTTTGTAAGAA
Source organism: Reticulitermes lucifugus (assembly GCA_026260175.1). Classification (NCBI taxonomy): domain Eukaryota; kingdom Metazoa; phylum Arthropoda; class Insecta; order Blattodea; family Rhinotermitidae; genus Reticulitermes; species Reticulitermes lucifugus. Next base: position 135,643 of record JAKCWW010000066.1, read on the forward strand.
CTAAGGAGGAAAATTTAGACTACAATTTCCCAGATATTGTTTGAACGTGTTAAATATATTTGCTGCATATTTCGATTTTCTCAGCAAACAAATTTCTCAATCTATTTGTGTGAGAATAAATTAGTTCTTTTGATATGAAATAACACAAATTAATGGCAGCAATATCGCGAAATAAACAAATTACTAGAATTTTTCAGTAACATATTACCTACGAATTCAACGTTTATATCACCTTTAGTAAGAGTATATGTGTTTCAGTACATTCATCATGATGTCTGTGGAAACATATTGTGGTTAAACATTAGAATTTGAGGCTATTTATTTGAACGTAAGCCCCAATAATACCTCCTTCAGCTGATGATCTTATCAATCTACCACTACTACTACTACTACTACTACCCCTACTACTGCTGCTACCGCTGCATGTACTGCTACTGCTACAACCACCACAATGGCCACTATATAGATTCCTACGGATAAAGAGCAACGTTTCGGAGGTGGGATCATTTCCGTCTTCAGGTGGAGAGCACATGACAAATTCTTACCCTGTTGACCCCTAAGTAGAAATGGTTATAAACACTGGTTCTGCCCAGGGGCCCAATAGAGTAGGAATCTCCTCATATAATCTGTACCTGAAATAGAAGCAAAGGCCATTTCCGAAGTGTCTTGTCGAATAAGTACCTAGGACGATAAACGCAGTCCATAAACCTTGTGTCACTTCGGTGAGTTTACACTCAAAGTTGCCATGAACGTATAAACTTAGACATTTTATTTCGTAACATAAGTGACAAAACTTTAGAGCTGTTTCTTCATTTTCAAGACACCAATAAATTCTCATAAACCGACCTTTACATATTTACCGGACGAAAGCAAATTAAATCAAAAACTTTTGGAGACCTACAATTTAGAACCAGATGTTTACTTTTTCGCGGGACGCAAAAATAAAATCTCTGATTTTTAGACATCAGTGATGCAGATATATGTATTAATCTACAAATTGAATGCGTATTTAATTCAAGTACTTTGTAAGATGTACAGGCAGATTGGTAACTACTGGCACTTTACACTTGGCTCGTACATTCAATCCTTCCAATTACTTATCCTACTAATAAAATCCATTCCAAAATCTTGTGGTACAAATTAGAACTAAAATTTCGCGCGGCAGAAGAGCGTTCAAATGTATCGTTAATGAACATAGTCGGCAACAGATAAACAGATGCATTAGCATAATTTACTTCGAGAATAATACCGAAATATTAAGTGAAGTTCCTTATTTTGCTGTCCTCTGTACCTCGTGCTGCACCTTGCGGTATAAACAAGCATTAAATTGTTAAATTTGACTAAGAAGCTCATTTCTACTTTTATGGGTTCATTTTAAGTGTGCGGCGTGGCGGTGACCACCGACCCCTATCTACAACCGAGGTTTGGAATGGGTAGAGCTATACCTCTACTACCCCTCTATGCTGCATGGCATGCTCTGGGCAGACCTTTACCTTTACATTTTAAGTGCGTTATTTAACGACTCTCTAAGTTACTAAGATCCTATACCAACGGCGAAGAATGAATAAATGGACATGCAGCATTGATGCAATGATAGTGACAGGAGAAAACAGAAGAACTCGGAGCAAAGCATGTCCCCGTGCCACTTTGCCAACACAAATACCGCAGTGGACTGGCCTAGGATCGAGACCGGCCTCCGTGGTGAGCCATGTTTAGGCTCTTGCTGGGCACACATACGGTATTCATGTTTACAAGCACTTTCTACTGTTGGAAGGTATCATTTGCAGGTACACTGTTTTAGAGTTTTGAATTTTACTGTTTGAATATGTACCAAAAGTTAGGAAGTGTACGCCCGGTATTATGACGTCGGCAGATGCCCTCCGCCTGTTACCTCAAAATCCGTAAGAGTTACGAAAAAGATATATGTGTAAAATGTGGTTGATATACGTTTATACGGCAATTTACACCCGTGATGCTCGCAAAGACGCATGTAGGTATTCATGTAAAGTGTCCATTATTTTTGTCTAATTTAATCAAAACTGAAACGTGTTTTCAAATTTTATTGAAAGTTTAATTTGTCGAATTTAATGAAAATTCTTTCAACGGAAATAAAAATGTTTGAAGTGTACAGAAAGACAGAGAGACAGATAGACAGACAGGTTTGAGGACTGCCTGGCAGGCATGCAAACGAGCCATATTCCAAGGTTTTCACAATTCTGTAGATTATCAAGCTACAATAATACAAGAAATGTGGTAACTGGTATCGGTACTTCTACAGCACACAGCTGACATGAGTCGGAAGAACGTACGTGTATGAGATGCTAAGCGTATGTTTGGCCCTCTGAACCATAGTGGTTCGCATAAGTACCACCTGCTTTCACATTAAAGACACTTACTTTTACTCACTATTAACCAACTGCAGAGTCCTTCTTGAAAAGTTAACAATTCCTCAGCCAGTGAAAAAATTTCCCGCATTTTATGGAGTCAGAATGTTCATTATCGTGTTCAAAAGAGCCCGTCATTTGCACCTATCCAGAGCCAGATGAATCCAGACCACATCCTCCCAACCCATATCCTTAAGATCAATTATAATACTACATTCCCATCCAAGCCTATGTCGTCAAAGTGGTCCGCCTCTTTCAGCTTTTCCCACCACACCAAAACCCTGTATGGACCTTCTCCCACATACGTGCCACATGCCTCGCCCATCTCATCAAGCATCATTTGATCACCCTAATAATCACGAACTTCTCATTACGCACAGTTCTCCAGCCTTCACTTCCTCCCTCCTAGTCCTACTATCATTCTTAGTACCCCATTCTTGAATTCATTCAGCCCAAGCTCTCCGCTTAGTAAGAGATAGCAAGTGTCACACCCACACAAAACAACAAGCGAAATTATAATTCAGTATGTTTTTTCAATGGCTCGACAGCCCCTTGGGGGCCTAGGCCGCCTCATTTTTCGAGGCTTCACG
>JAKCWW010000066.1:138736-150890 GCA_026260175.1 Reticulitermes lucifugus
ATCCATGCCCCCGGTAGGATTCGAACCCACAATCCCAGTAAGCGAGCGGCCGCAGACCCACGCTTTACACCGCACGGCCACTGGTATCGGCATAATTCAGTATACTCGTATGTTAATCTTAAATGTTTTTAGATAGTAAACGGAAGACAAAAAAAAATTCTGGACCGAACGGCAGCAAGCATTCCCCAAATTTAATCTGCTCTTAAATTATTCATGCACGCAATTTCGGATTGTTCATTCCTGTTCGTGGATCTAATCCCGGTGGGTGGGAGATTTTTCGCAGCCGTCCAGACCGGCCCTGGGGTCCACGCAGCCTCCTATACAATGGATACCGGGTCTCTTTTCCAGGGGGTAAAGCGGCCGGGGCGTCGAGTTGCCCACCCACCCCATCTAGTGCCAGGGTTAAAGAAAGAGTAGAGCTATACCTCTACTCCCCCTCTGGGCCTTCACGGCCTGTTCTAGGGAGAACTTTACCTTTATCATGTCATTCCTAAATATTTGAAGTCTGCTGCATTTTTAAAAGATATATTGGCTGCGTTTATGCCACGATTTTGTCCTGCATCCTGAATTTTACCCACATAGTGTATTTATACTCTTCACATAAATCTCAGAATAAACAGCTATTACTTCCCTAAACAATATTAACCAACTGGTCGTTGGCATGAAGAAGCGGCGCTGTCTGTCAGGCAGTAACTGAATTTTTATGTTATTTGTACTAATTTCAGGCTCTTTAAATGGCAAAATACAAGTGCAACTGTTAGCAAACTGTCCATGCACGTAAAAAATTCAAAGCCAACACAGCTTATAACCGCAACAGATATTTTTAGAAAAGTAATTAACTTAAGAAACAAGTAGCCTTAGGTAGCACTGTAATGGGGTGTCGATACAGAAAATGCTAATAATAGTTCGGGTTACGCAGATCCCAGCGGTCGCGCGGTCAAAGGCGTGGGTCTGCGGCCGCTCGCTTCCTGGGATTATGGATTCGAATCCCGCCGGGGGCATGGATGTCTGTCTCTTGTGAGTGTTGTGTGTTGTCACGTAGAGGTCTCTGCGTCAGGCTCATCACTCGTCCAGAGTCCTACAGAGTGTGGCTTCTCTGAGTGTGATCGTAAAGCCTCGATAATGAGGAGGCCCTGGCCCACTAAGGGCTGTTGCGCCATTGAAAAAAAAAATTCAAGTTATGATTTGAACGTTTATAGTACTTGCCCTTCGCTTCGGCCAGGAATCACTAACGCCAGAATACACAGAACACTTGGCGCCTGTGTGTGCTAACATTACTGACATCAACCACAAAACCACACATTTGCATATGACATAGCACACGTTTGTTTAAAGAACTATGACAGGCCTGTGACTCTATGAAGACTGTAAACGCCTGCAGACAAGCTTTCTCTTCAAATCAATGTATATGTTCAGCACGACGTTCCAGTCCTTTTTATTCAAAGGTGGTGATTGATATTAAGGTTATGATGTATTGTAATCTGCATGATTGAAAGAGAAAGTGATTAAGATACTATTCAAATATTCTGTCAGTCACGAAAACTGGCCTCTGTGTCGAAAGAGAAATGAAAGTGTTCTACTGCCAACGTTTCGCGTCTAATGCTGAAGATAGATCCTAAAGCCACAGTTTGCTTATCCCGACCGGTACAGCGTAGTCGGTGTAGCGACTAGGCTACGGGCTGAACAATCCGGGGTTCCATTCCCAGCAAGGGCAAGTGACTTGTCTTTTATCCAAATTGACCAGACCGGATCTGGGGCCCACACAGCCTCCCATTCAGTGGGTATAGGGTTCTTTCCCGGGTGAAAAGCGGCCGGCGAGTGGTGTTGACCACTCACCTCTATCTAGTGCCGAGGTTGAGAATGAGTGGAGCTACACCTATACTCCCCCTATATGCCTTCACGGCGTGGACAGGGACAACTCCACCGCTTTCTAACTGCCCTAAATTCGATTCTGTGGCACTTAAACCCAGTACACAGCCTCTCATATTCCGTTTGAATATCTACATATTTTCTTTGCACATAATTTTAAAGAGGTTACGTAATTTCTCAACGAAAATTGTGCATAAGTTCTTGTTTCCCTCATATACAGTACATATCCCACAAAACTTAGTCTTACTTATTCAACGCCCTAAGAATCCTAATTAAAGAGCACAAATAAATAACATCCTCGTTACATAATTTTCTGTCACCTGCTTCTTCTCCTCAAACAGGCCGACTTCATTACATTCCACCGATAACAAACCACGATTACAGTGAAACTGTTAAACTAGTGAATATAATATTTAAAAATTCATTACCTCATGGAAAAGGAATGACATGTCGGAATTAAGAGCTGCACCAGACAAGTTCTTCAGGTATTAACACTTCTGATTTCTACATAGAAAACGCCCTCTTCAAATCCTGGATTTGACACAGACTACTTTGACTTGTTTTTCGTGGTCTTACTTAGCCTCCCCATACAAATGTCGGGATAGTACATTAAATTAAGCCATGACCGCTTTTCCCCAAATCTTTTCAATTCAGTATTCAGATTCACCAAACTCTTCGACGTTATGTTGTCTCAGTTACTTATAGATTCGTTAAACAAACTATAAATAAAAATACAGGAAGTGAGAGATGTGTCATAAAGTTTAACAAGACACGTACACTCATAGTGACCTTGTTTCTAAACGTCCTCATGCCATTACACAAGAAACCTGTCAGTAAGATCTTTCTTCATATTATCTTATCCCCATGTCCTTCACATTTAAATTAGTTTTCTTTATATGCCACTTCTGCCATAGCTTACTGTTCAAGGGTAGTTACACTGCCCTCCTACTTCGCTTTGAGATGTCAGCGTTATATCTCTGCGTGCTCTATTGAAAGTGTTCTCGTATGTTCTTGGCATGTCTGCACGGGTCAGAGTTCGCAATCAGATACCTATATCTACTGTCATTTAAAACGATGGGTGGAGGTGTGTTTGCAAACAGCTAACAGCTTGAATATAGCGGGGAGACAAGAACGGTTTCGAAAGACAGTTATACTACATTGGCAGATAATTTGCTCCACCACAATTGGCGTTTACGATGATGACACCTGCGACGCTGACTTAATTTCTCTCTCGTTCATTTTAGAACCACGAAACAGAAACGACAACAAATCATATAAATGAAAATTGTGACCAGGGTATAAGAGAAAATCCTAACTTCTCGAAAAACAATAGTAGGTATACAGCACCAACTAAATCGAAAGCTAGTTATCGAAACCCAAATATCGATATGCCTATCACACACACCAGCCATTCAGTACTATCGCATATATTTTATTCATGTGTGTAAACTTATATTTATTTGTTGATTTAATCACGGTTTCACGACACTTTTAATGTTTCGAGTTATATAACATCGAATGAATGATTCTTTCTGAATTGCGAAGGTTGTGAAAGGAACCACTCGTGGACTAATTTAATTCATTATCCTGGAATTTAAACTGAAGGACTGACGAAAACCTTGAAAGAATCTCTTATGATAACCGCTCCCCTGGACGAAGTTTAATCCCGACATACCTCACATACGAAGATGGAATGCTGTCTACTCTACTGAGACGTCCCGTGGCTCAACTGAGTCATCTGAATCCAATCATAAGTAATCCGTTCATTGCATAAGCCATAGATATACTTAAAGAAAGCTGACAGTCCAGCAAATGCTTCCGTGCAATAGTTAGGACGCGGCAGGGCCTACATAATGATTATATCCTTACGGTGCATTGAGCTGCAAGACTACATGATCCATTAGGATGCAAGTCAGAACATAGGTGCCATCGAGATGGCATTACTGTGTTACAGATGTTTCTTATTCACCAATCGTTATCTAAGATCGGGGGAATAAATGTTCTAAAATATAAAACAGCAGATCTACGGACAGTAGATGCCGATTAGACGCTGAAAAACCGGTTGTCATGTCGGAAGGTGCATTATTATAAAATATTCTATTTAAGCTGCAACAGTACTCTCTGAAACAAATTACAGGGTCATGTATATGACTCACCGTGGTGGATGCGGTGATGGGAATCGGCGAGTTGCCCACGATAGCGGCAATCTCCACGCTGTAGGTGTCAGAGCCAGCCTCTCGGTCGAGTTGAGCGGCGGTCGCGAGGATACCCAGCTTCATGTCCACATCAAACAGACGGTCCACTTGCCTTCCCTGAGTTCCAGTCACGTTCATCACATAATATTCCAACTCCTTGTTATCTGGCTGTCCCGTCGCTCGTACCGTCAGAATGCTTGTTCCTGGAGGCTCATTCTCATACACACTCCCAGCCAACCCTCCAGATCCCCCACCCTCGAACACCAAACTACCAGTACGACCGTCTCCTCTAGCAATAACAGTGATGTAGGCCTCTGTGGACTTCCTCTCTGATTGCACCGCTTCGTCCGTGGCTTTGACTGCTAGATGGTACCGAGACTCCGGTGATGTTATGGACTTCTTGAGTGACAGAACACCAGAACTGCGGTGAAGGCGGAAGAGTTCGGTGTCACCGCTAACAAGCTCGTATGTGACTAGTCCGTTGGTGCTGGAGTCCAGGTCGCGAGCCAATACCTGCATCACATTCAGGCCACTGCGAGGTAGAAACGCTGCACTCATTGACACAAACAGAGGGGCGTTATCATTAATGTCCTCAACTATCACTGTCACCAGTTTCTCGGCTGAGAGCCGCGTGTTCTCCGGTAGTGCTTGGTCTGTCGCCACGACAAGGAGCCGAAATGTGTCAACAGTCTCGCGATCAATAGGCAGCAAAGTATGGATCACGCCAGTGGCTGGGTTTATACCAAAATGTCGCCTGGAGTCGTCGGGTTCTTGGCGGGAGATAGTGTATTTTACCCGACCGTTGAGACCAGAGTCCGGATCCTCAGCTGCCACAGTCACTATCGGTGTGTGAACAGGAATACCCTCACGGATCTGCCGCACAATGGCCGTGTTAGGGAAAGCAGGAGGGTTATCATTGCTGTCCTCAACTGCCACATGGAAAAGGATTGTCGTGGAGAGGCGAGGGTTGCCGCCATCCGAAGCTGTAATGTTAAGGGTGTAGGTTGTTAATTCTTCATAGTCCAGCGCCTTGTGCAAGAACAGGGTGCCAGTAAGTGGGTCCATGTGGAAGGCATCACGGCGATTTCCAGCTCCGATGGAGAATGTCACTTCACTGTTCACTCCGAGATCTGCGTCCGAAGCACGGAACTGCACGAGCTTTGTGTTTATGGGCGTGGTTTCGAGCACAGAAACTCGAGACTCTGTCTGCGTGAATTCCGGAGCATTGTCATTTTCGTCCAGCAGATCAACTGCGACGGTTGCCGTGGAGCTGAGCCGGACACTTAACCCAGCATCCTGGGCTGCGACATTCAGAATGTAGCGAGACTCTGTCTCACGATCCAGAACCCGGGCCACTGTGATCTGACCCGTAGCCTCGTCAACAGTAAACCGGCCGTCAGTATTACCACTAACAATCGAATAGAACACGTCCCCGTTTAAACCCTCATCGGCGTCAGTAGTGGACACTCTAAATATCTGAGTGCCTACAGGAGACGCTTCAGATATCTGAACTTTGTACGGAGTTCGAAGAAACTTCGGAGCATTGTCATTTTCATCTGCCACATGCACGTTTACTTTAACTTTATCTCTCAGTCTTGTAACACCGTTATCAGTGACTGTGGCTTCCAAAGTGACGTAGCTTTGGCCAGTGCTCTGAACAAGTTCCTCTCTGTCGAAAACATGTAGGGTCTTGATGAAGCCATTCTTGGGGTCAATGGCAAAATCCTTCTGAGCATTTGCTAGGGAAAAGGTTAGTTCTGCATTCCGCCCAATGTCACGATCTGTAGCTGTCAGTTTACCGACAAATGAGTCTGGAGGTTCATTTTCACGCAGGTGGAACGTGAATGTTGAATTAGTAAACTGCGGAGGATTATCATTCTCGTCTATGACATGAACAACTACTGGTACCAGGGAACTCCTTGCAGGATTGCCGTGATCTCTAGCAGTAACCGTCAGCGAGTAGTAGTCTCTGTTCTCACGATCTAGAGCACTTTTAACGTACAGAAAGCCATCAGGGAAAATTCCAAACTTCCCGTCAGCATCTCCCTCAGTTATGGCGTATTGAACCAGTCCGTTGGGACCCAAATCAGCATCCGAAGCCGCCAGTGCAAAAAACCTAGAGTTCACAGGGGTCGACTCCAAAAGAGATGTCTCGTACGAAGTATGGTCAAAAACCGGTGTGTGATCGTTGACGTCTTCTACGGTGACGACCACCACGTGACGTGATGATAATGGTGAAGGTTCTCCAGCGTCAGTCGCAGCCACTTCCACGCTCATCAAGCTGCCTGGTTCTGCATGAATAGGGCGGTTAAGGTAAATAACACCAGTGGATTCTGCGATTCTGAACTGTTCATCAGGATTATAGGACAGTGTGTAGGATACCCGACTGTTAATACCAGAATCACGGTCCCTTGCGCGTGCCAAGTACACTTCCTGACCCACAGCCGCGTTCTCTGCTAACCTCACTTCGTCCTTTTCTCTGGAGAATACTGGAGCGTTGTCATTTTCGTCCAGCACTGTAATGTTCACTGTTGTTCTCCCATAAGAGAGGCCTCTTCTTGCTATGACTGTTAAGCTATACAATGCCACCTGTTCTCTGTCAATCCTGCTTGATGTAGTTATATTCCCAGTGCCTTCATCGATCCTAAAGCTCCCGTGAGGGTCTCCGTATACAATGGAATAGCGCACTGTTTTCCTGTCAATACCCACGCCTCTAGGCATCACCTGAACGCGACCTACCCATCTGCCTATTGACGGCGCCCTGTCACCATAATCCTCGGCGATCTGAAACTCATAGCCGCTGTACGACTCGAACTCTAATTCCTCCATTTTATTCTCCTTAATAATCTCCACTTCCGCATCCTGCAATGCCTTCCTGTCTCCACCATCAATTGCTGTTATTACAAGCTTAAACAACGCGTTCTGCGACTCTTTGAGCGATCCTTTCAGAGTCACTACACCCGTTGACTCGTTGACGTCAAACATGTCTTTCATCTCACCAGTTTCCTGCAGTGCAAACCTTATCTGAGCATGATCCTTATTATCACGGTCAGTTGCTGTTACTTGAAGAATGGAAGAACCAACTGGAAGATCTTCTGGTACAGAAGCAAAGTACAACTGAGGATAGAATTCGGGGCTATTGTCGTTAACATCCAGAACAGAGAGAAACACTGTGGCTGTGGCGGATTGTGGAGGCACTCCCTGATCCCGGGCAATCACGTGTACCTCATAGCTCGGTAATGTTTCCCTATCCAGGACCGCCCGCGTTGTAAGCTGCCCTGTCAGAGAGTCCAAAGCAAATACACCAGGATAACTTTCAACAAGCTTGTATGTGACACTTCCATTAGTTCCTTGGTCGTGGTCAGATGCTGTTAACATAGCGACAAGTGTATCGGGTGGAGTACTTTCAGAAAGAGACACGTTGATATGCTCCTGGGAGAAGACAGGTTTCTCGTCATTTTCATCGAGGATTGTGACTTTTAGTTGTGTGTATGCCCACTTAGGATTCGGTCCTCCGTCTCTGGCTGAAATCCGGAGCTCCACCGTATCCTGCACTTCACGGTCGAGAGGGGCGCTTGTCGTTATCAGGCCTGAGTCAACATCCATCTCAAACCATCGATGCTCGTTGCCGGAAACGAAAGCGTAATAAATCTGCGCGTTGACCCCTGTGTCTTCATCTGTGGCCGTTATACCGGCAACGTAAGTCCCAGGTGGAGCAAGTTCGCTAAGCACTGCTGAATATTCGCTCTTCTCAAATACTGGCTCGTGGTCGTTCACATCATTGACGTGTATCACCAGAAAGGCGGTTGCTGTCCTTGGTGGTTGACCTTTATCAGTAGCCACAACAGTTAGGTTGTATTTATTCACTTCTTCTCTATCTAGTACACCATTAACGCGAACGATATCAAAATTCGGGGTGTAATCAAGTCGAAAGTGTCCAAGCTCATTTCCAGCCCTTATTTGCACTGTGGTGTCACCATTCAACCCCTCGTCGAGGTCAACTACTGATACCGCCGCTACTACGGAACCATTCACAGCGTTCTCGTCTACGGTAGCAAATCCTGCTGTAGATGGAAAGTACCGAAACCTGATAACTGGATCGTGATCATTAGTGTCAACCAGATTAACTGTGACGTAAGTCCGACCGTCTTGTCTGGGTGAACCGTGGTCCCGAGCAAACACGGTAAACACGCAGCTTTTGGGACAAACGCCTCCTCCAGAAGGCTTTGTTGATAGCTGTGGACAACTCTGTTGTGGACAGTCAAGTGTTTCGGTCGTGGATATTATGCCCGTCTCTGGATCGACCCCGAACTGCCTCTCCGTATCTGCTAGGTAATACGTAATCTTGGCATTGTCACCCACATCACTGTCAGTTGCCATGACTTGAAGAACAGGAGTTCCGGGTGGTACACTTTCATTCAGAGATACTATGTAGTCACTATGGTCAAAGATGGGAGGGTTATCATTTACATCCAGGATGGTAACATTGACCTGAAGATAGCCGTATCTTGGGGGATCACCACCATCTCTCGCAGATATATTGAGCTGATAAAAAGCCCTGTTTTCTCTATCTAATTTCCCTGTTGTTTCTAGGTGGAGATACGTGATTTCACCGCTGGGATTTGCTGTTACTACAAGACGAAACTTATCATCCCTGTTGCCGGCAACTATCCGATAGTCATCAGACACGCCATTTGTTCCAGAATCGCGATCACTCGCCGTGTCTAGCAACAGCCGAGTGCCGGCCGCTGCACTTTCAGAGAAAGTAACTGCAATGCTGGGCTCCGGAAACTCCGGGGCATTGTCGTTTACGTCTACTACTAAAATGCGCACCTCGATCGGATACGTGGGTTGACTGGAGAGCACAACTAGGTCGTACCTGTCGTTACGCAAAGATTCACGGTCCAGTACAGCCGTCGTACGGATTTCTCCTGTGGTTGAATCGAGAGTGAATTCCCTTGGTGGTTCATTAAAACGGTACGTGAAGTTTGGTTTTATTGGAATGGAGCCTACAACAGTGCCGCGGGGCTGACCCTCCAGTATTTCTAAGGTGACCCTTGTGTCGACAGCACGCGACTGCATCTCGCCTAGCTGCTGGCCCTGCACAGCCACAGTAGCGGCCACGTGGACCAGCAGGCACCAACACCACGGCCGCACCATTATTACACTTACGGATGTTTACTGCGCGGTCCTCCTCTCGCTGACAACAAACAGTAGTCGCATGCTTCAGCCACACACATCACTACGACATATCAACATTCAGCACTTGAATAGTAACCGAAATATACTGCTGGCAGTTTCACACATAAGGAAACAGAGAAGCGACTTTAAAACACGACAATATTTATATCGAAGTCAGTATCGTTACGACACCGCGAATTACAATTACTTCTTTTCCGTCACGTCTGTTCACGCGAAAACGAATCACGGCCCGATGACGCACTAATTTCCACGCACACGCACAAACACACCGCACGTGTCTCCTGACAACAAACTCGTATTCTTTCTGAGCTGAAGTTAATGGAGAGTCGGCCGGCACTTGTTCCTTGCTGCCTGCTGAAGACGACTAAACATTCTTTTCTCCCCGTCCCTCGTACCTCCCAAGCTTCTCGACCTCACTCTATCTCGTTTTCTTCTCTTTTCTCCCGGCAGGGGATTACGGCTGAGAATAGATGGGCCTTCCTCCGAGACAGGTATTCAACATGGCTGACTGACTGACTGAATGCCTGTTGCCATGAGGGGACTAACCTTCAAACATCGGACAAACATCGGAAGATAAGAAAAGCAGCTTGAAGAAATAATTGTGTAGAACTACATCATTTATGAGGCCCTAAAAAGTCACTGTTTGGTCAAACGTTGTTAATTAAATTAAAGGTCAACTGAATTCAATGTGTGTCTTAATTACACATCATACTTGCATTCACCCAGTACTTTCGTTTTGTTGTAATACATTTCACGGCAGACAACTGAATAAACGTCACACTGATGTCAGACTGGCACATGGAATGAGGTGTTGCAGTATCACAGCTCGTATTTTATCTCACACTTTTGAATCATGCTTAATTTTAATTACCTTCATTAATAGAAGCAACTGATATCACTGACTGATCATAAATAAAATTACATCTTGTGTCACACGATTTGAAACGCCTGATTCTGCCAACATAAACACACTCTCACCACACTTGTGTTTTCACCCAGCTCTTGTCACTTTTGTGAACATCATCTTCCCAGAAGCAAATGCCTTTGAACTTGTCTTTCAGAACGCAACATCCCAGCAGGTGTTTGAAAACAGCAATCAATAAACAAACTAAAACCAATTTCATCCAACATCGATTGTCTAATCAGCATCTTTTCACGTCATGACATCTTCTGGCACTACAGACCCTCAATCCACTCGGTTCTATGACAACAAACACACAGTGCTGTTGATGAAACAAGCGAAGTTCGCGAGCCGTGTTTCTCTTACACACTGGTTACGACTGCCGCCTGAGTTACAGCTACAAACTTTAACCTCACTCCACTCTTGCTTTTCTCTTTCTCGCTCTTCTTCGGGCTAGTAACTTCAACAGCCGAGAATAAGAAATTCTCTTCTTCTCTTTCAATTCTTTTCCCCCTGAGCAACCAGTACATTGGCAGACGGTGAAAGAGATAGAGGGGAATAGCTATCCACCAATGAGGTGACGTCTAACATACCTACAAGGTTGCCAGACGGTACCTGGCCTTAAGAAAACCAAAGTCTTGGTATAATAACAAAATACTCCAATATAAATACAGTTCAAGAGCCTTTTATTTGCAGAAAATATAATTTGCTATGAGTTGCACTTAATATATTCGTTCTTTCTTAATTAAAATAGCTGGTAAGTTAGTGATGTTATGTTTGCATTCTTTCTTATTCTCCACTTACTATAATAAGAGAAAGTAGTTCGAGGTGGGAGGCAAAAATGTTGAGCCAGTATTTGCGACATTGCTTCCTTCTTATTTTATCCAAAAACATTATACCAACCGCACAAGTTAACGAGTTTCGAATGCGAAATTTCAGTAGTTATTCTTAGTAAACTCTAAGAAGGTGAATTTAAAGACTACGATCTAGTTTAAAGTATTATATCGAAACGTCACTAAAGTGTGTGAAGAAAACTGTAAAGCCTAAAGCCAATAGGTATATCAGCCGGAGTTTTAACCGCGACCATTAGGAAGGAAACACTACGCATGCCACCTTAGAGCAGCTTCTACTGTAATGATGCAGTGAAACCGTGTCACCTTCTAGACATCTGTCTGGCTTGTCATAAATACTGCTGACAGTGTGATAATTGAAATGTGTGGCTACGTAAGTTCATTCCAGAAAAGTGTCGAACTCTAGCGGGCTACCTTGCCTCACATTCAGAGAAGCAGGCTGAAAACGGTGTCTCTTCTACCCTTAAAATGGAGGAAGCAGATTCCTCCGAAACGTAAGTAAATTTATACAGGACTTATGGCTTCCAATCCCAGAACACAGCAATTTTGACAGTTTAATAGTTTTGCATCAAAGCTTTAAAGAAAGAACCTATCATAATAAACGAGAAATTAAATATTTGAAATGGAAGAGAAAAATCTCCATGTCAGTGTTATAAAAGAATGTACCTAAAAATATAGTTTGATTAGTCGGAAATGCCTCGTATTTCTGCAATGGAGTGAATTACCATGTATGAGTAACAAATAATTGCAGACTTATAATTTATTAGTAGTTTTCCAGCCGCAATACTGACAACGGTGTACAAAAAATGTGCTTTGTACAATGTTACATTTGCATTACCTTTTGCCAACAAGACATTCACTTCAAAACAACAGTAAATGCTGTTAAATTAAAAATAAGAGACCGACAGGCTTTCATATCGTTGTACTTTAGTCACGAGTCAAAACCAACGATCAGTGATATCTAGTACTTAGAATTAGTATTATATTACTTAGTATTAGTATTAGCTCCTCGTTCTACAGCTGTAACTGCTGTAGTCGTTTTTGTTCCTTTCCCAAACTTATTATTATTATTATTATTCCATGGCGTTACAGCCCGGGGTGGGCCAAAGCCTCCTTCTTTTGGGATTTCATCCCGA
>JAKCWW010000066.1:168575-187677 GCA_026260175.1 Reticulitermes lucifugus
AAAAGTGTGTGATCATGAAGTCTCGAAAAATGAGGCGGCCTAGGCCCCCAAGGGGCTGTCGAGTCATTGAAAAAAAAAGTCTAGTCTGTAGGAATATTATGTGTTAATTACACAAACATGAGAAAAACATTTTATCAAAACTTTCGTTCTGCAAAGAGGTCAGTGTATTAGTCGAAACTCAGGGAGTGGGAACGTAACTGTGGGCCGCCGCCACCGCCACCACAAAATCATCATCATCATCATCATCATCACCACCACCACCGACGACGACGACGACAACAACAACTTTTTCCCGGTTTGCTCCCGACTCTGCCGTCAACAACTCAACCTATAACTGTGAAACTCTGGACACTTCATGCATGAGACATCGACCCATCGAAAGACCCCAACATCACAAGCCAAAAGAGAAAAGAACTCACGCACGATCCCAGAGAGCCATCAACAGTGATGGCACATTTCTCTCATATGTTGTACTTAACACTTTGTTGCTTACTTTAATTTCTTAAGCAAATAAAATAGACTGTCCACTAAGCATTATTAAAAATAAAACTGAATAGAATAAAGAAGTGTGGAATATGTGCGCCACCCACTTTAAGGCTCCGTGACTTCACATTCTTGCCATAGACTGTGTTTACGAATTTCAGCAAAATCAGCCCTTAGCCAATTTTCTTAGTCATAATTATCCTACTGATATTTGTAACAATTCACGTGCTTTGTGAGGTATGAAACAAGGCTGAAATGTTATTTAGGTTGGGTTTGCGCCTTGAAGGGTAAAAGGAATATAGTAAAGTCTGTCTCAATAATTTGCTGTTTTAGTCTAGCGGATTTTTCATTCGATTTATTGCTACAAGTAAATCAGAAATCCAGTCATTAGCCTTGTGCTAGCTGTGATCACTTAAAGTGCCCTGATATTATTAATTGGTTATATTCCCTTTGCCTCATTAGTGTAATAACTCGAAACCTGTCTTAATGGTATCGTCTGTGATTTGTTGGCCAAACGAATGGGTGTAGGTACGTCTGAAGGCTTCTCCACCGCCGGTAAATACATAAATCATGGGTATCAACATTTAATTCAGGTTGGAAAAAAATATTTCATGTAGATATTTCTTACACGAGTGTACTGATTTGGATGAGAGTTTCGGACAGTTTATAAAGCACACATCTCTTAATATTTTATTATCTGTTCCGAAAATATATATCCAAAATAAAGTGAAGCAAAGTTTATCCTTGTGCACGCCATAAAGGTACATGTAGGACTAGGAGTATAGGCCCACTCATTCTTTACCTAGGCACTACATGGAGGTAACCTGTTAGCTTCAAGCACCGGCCCCTTTCGCCCCGGGGAAAGAACCCCGGTACCCATTCCATATCAGTCCGGACGCTTTGGAGAAGAGGACAATCTCTTGCTCCTGCCGGCAATCGAAAAATTATACTTCGATCGTCCAGCCCGTAGCCTAGTCATTATACCAACTGAGCTATCCCGGCCACTAATGGCACAAGTTGCAACTCTATATTCGAAACTCTGCAAGGTGTAGCCTAGTCACTATACCAACTGAGCTATCCCGGCCCCTAATGACACAAATGGCAGCTCTATATTCGAAACTCTGCCACCTATAGCACAGTCACTACATCAACTGAGCTATCCCGGCCACTAATGACACAAGTGGCAGCTCTATATTCGAAACTCTGCCACCTGTAGCATAGTCACTACACCAACTGAGCTATCCCGGCCCCTAACGACACAAGTGGCAGCTCTATATTCAAAACTCTTCAAGATGTAGACTAGTCACTACACCAACTGAGCTATCCCGGCACCTAACGACACAAGTGGCAGCTCCATATTCGAAACTCTTCAAGATGTAGACTAGTCACTACACCAACTGAGCTATCCCGGCCCCTAACGACACAAGTGGCAGCTCTATATTCGAAACTCTTCAAGATGTAGACTAGTCACTACACCAACTGAGCTATCCCGGCCACAATTACACAAGTGGCAGCTCTATACTCGAAACTCTGCCAACTGAAGGGTAAAAATATAAGTTAAAATCGCCGTTTTAACGTTACACAGATCTGAGTTAGGAAGGAACGGGGAGAGTACGAAAGCGATGAAAAGAAAGAAGGGCTTGTAAGATAAAGATTCAAAAGAAAGAATTCCTCTTTCGATTTCAGCGGGCCTTTTACACAGGTTTATAAATGATATCTCTTTTCAGACTTCCAGCAAGCCTAGTTACAGCAAAGTTTTGTGTTCATCACATTACCTCCCACTGCGAAATTCTTCTTCCTAATAACGATTACATTAGCATCATCGCATGGTTAACATAAAAACTCCATGTTACGCACGCGCCCCAAACTTAATTACAAAATTCGAAACAATAAAACAAATATATTATTGACACTGTTCAACAGAATATCAATCTCTTTAAAAGTTTAGCTACGCATGATGTAAAAGTACATATTAATTTATGGCACACATTGTTAAACAAACAATGACCGAACATACCAACAACTGTAAGGGTGGGATCTCAAAATTCCACTAACGAGGAACCGTATTTTTAATGGTCAGGAGATCCCACGGCTCAGATATTTAATATCTGTTAGGCTCCTCCGATGCTCTACAGCCAGCAGTGTCATGCAACTGAGGAAAGATTTACGTGCTGGGTCCTGCTAGGTGCCCCCGGCTTTGGGCGTTAAGATCGCTGTAGCGTTCAGATGTGCTCTGTACCCTCTGCAGATCATGCAGGGAACTGAAGCATCGTCACTCATTTTACATCAACCGTTCTACTGCCTCTCATAACGGCGTAATAACCCAGAACACTACGATCAAAATATTTACAAATGTACACATGCACGTATGCGTAGGCTTATACGTAAATATGTCTAGTTATGGAACAGAAGTCCTCTAAAGTGAACTGATATGTCATACATTCTCGGCAGTTCTAAATGCTTGATACTGTATGGGGATAATTAGGTTATTATTATTATTATTATTATTATTATGTTGTTGTCTCCTGTCACAGGCCTGTTCTCCCTGGTACTTCTCTTGAACCAACGGTGATCCCCACAGCTCAGGCTTCAAGTTTCAGACTGCAATACTTTCCGTATTATGTGTGATGTTCCACGTACAGCTGTCTTTTGTAGTGGATCTATTGAATGTTTTCCTGGTATGACTTCCAAATTTTTCTATAAACCTTTTGTTACTATTCCGGTCGCTCCAGTTATTACCGGTATAATCACACATTTCATGTTCCACATTCGTTGTATCTCTATACATAAACTTTCGTATTTTACTGTTTTTTCTGCTTCCTTTTGCGTGACATTTCTGTCTGCTGGCATTGCCACATCTGCCAGTGTGCTTGTTTTTTAAATTATTATATCTGGTCTATTATTATTATTATTATTATTATTATTGGATCAGAATTCCTTTAGACAATCCAACAGTCGCTCAGATAGTAAAAAAATCCTGCATTTTATGGAACCCGACGTTTCATTACCATATTCGTAAGAGCCAGCCGCCGGTTCGTATTCTGAGCCAGATGAATCCGCTCAACCCCCTTCCATTCCAATCATTTAACCCTATAAAAAGACTAAACAAAAACAATATGAAAGTATTTTTCTGTCCAATGCTCCCCAATTTCCGAAAAAAGCACTGCTTTTTGGAAGGTTCCCAGGCTTCGCCCTTTTGTCCTTCTGATAGATTAGTGTTAAGATGAATATGAGTATGAAGCATCGGTGGAATGATACAGGGGAAAACAGAAGTATTCAGAGAAATATCTGTCCCACTGCTATTTTGTCAACCATAAATCTCGCAGTGACTTGCCGGGATCGATTTTTAACACTACAAATAATTTACATAATATACAAAGTTTCAGTTCCTACCTCACAGAGAACACAGTTTGTGTCCACTAGAAAGACCAATTGGTTAATGTTGTACAGGGAAATAATTGTAGTTTAAGAAACTAAAGCCCTCATTAACGTTACAGAAGTGGTACTTAATCTCGTCTAGAATGTCTTTTCTGTGTGCCATGTCCATTCCACCAAAGCAAAAACTGTCAGTCTCTCTCCTATTGTATAGATTTTACTTATTTTCAAGTATATTTTTATCTAATTTTTACTATCATATATTAAGTAGCGCTATTGGGTTAAGGTTTCGAGACACATGAAGGACAACGTACAAAAACACGTATTCTACTTGTCGTTGGCGGTGTTGATGTACCAGGTCACCGCTGTGACACATGTCACCGCAAACAAAACAAGGGCATGTCTGTACTTGCACAATGAATTTTCAAGTTTCTGACCTGGGTTTGGCGTGAAGGCAACCATGACAGGATTATAATGGCAGCTGACAACTGTCATTCCGTCTGTCAGAAGAGAGTACTGATGAATAGGGTGACTCACTGAAACTGAAGGAACTTACTTGTTCTTAGCTCCTGCTTGACTAACCCACAAGTTCAATCCTCTGTTAGTGTACTTGAACAAATCCACGTCACCAACGTACTGCATAAAAACAGCTCCATACGTCGGTACGTAGCTTGGCTACGTCGTCTGGGCAGTTAGTCAAAGGCCATTAGCTCGACACTAGCATAAGATTCTTCAGAAGAATGTTATTCGATACACACAAAGTTCACATCAACGCTGGAACAATGTAGTGCCACACTTATCAATCATCTTTCAAAATAAGCTGCATCATACCATTCCTCCTTTCCCTGCATGTCTCACACGAAAATGACGCATTTTATTACGCCACTTCCAAACATACGCTCGAAAAAGTTGTGAGTTCTGTGTCGAAGGCTAGCATCTTTAAGCACACGGTCTTATGGGACACATAGCTTTGTGTTTGAGGTAGCAAACTTCTATCATGAAGACAGAAGCAGCAAGTTCCTCCGAAAAGTTGGTGACATGTACAAAACCACACATTCCTGAAGACAGCAATATCTCAAGTCTCACGCAGTCATCGCTCAACAAGTCTACCCCGAGGTTCCCACACCTTTATACTGTCACTTAGAAAATTACAGGGAGGGAGTAATGATATCATTGACCCCTTCCCCATAACCTTTCACTCCTTTAAAAAGCACAAATTTCGTGGCGCATGTCAACACATGCAGAAGATTATTTGTTAGTTTATTCCCAGTTCCCATCTAAAATGAAATTTCGGGTCTAAGTCCGGTTCAAATAACGCGCAAAGATTTCAAAGAAACCATAGCCTAAAATTGAAGAATGCAAAATATCGCTTACACGTACCTTCGCCAAATGCAGTTGTTAGAAAGTTTTGAAGCTAAAACTATCGCTAGAATTGTAGAATGAGTTCGTATCTTTTAATACATATACCAGCAGTTACTAATGTTACATTATCGTGTTGCTTAAACTACTCGAAAGAAGTTTCTGCAATTAATCTCTGTTTATGGTGTACAATCTTCTAACAGCATTCATGACAAACCGTCAGTGTAGTAAAGTGGACATTGATGGTTTTCCATTCAATATTGTTACTCGTAAACGCGTTGAAATCATTCCATTAGTCAGTCTACAGAGCACCACTTTACAACGTAGCGGGGACCAAGTGGGAAGGACGCTGGAGTATCACGGATAATCAAATTGCAAGTACACTTCTTGCAATCAAAGTACGGCTGTCGTTATTTATGAACAAGCACAAGAGTGATTACAGCATTGCCAGCTTCAGCCTACACCAGCATGATTGGAGCAATACAAACGAAAGTTCATCTCGTAAATTTATTACGTCAAGGGGGTTAGTAGGGTGTCGCATCTGATAGGCACTCGTCATGCGGGAATTTAGGCTATAAATAATAAAGCATTTCGTGATTTCATGGTAGTTCCGTAAGGTCATACGCAGTGGATTACTTTCTGCCGCAAAAGACTACCAAAATAAGCTGTACTTACCAACAGGAAGAAGAGATTTTGTCCGTCCAAGAAACAGATGGAAAGCTGAAGCCGAAACACAAAGGCTTCCTATGCCCTGAAACGAATATAAACACGAATATGATGACAATGATGATGATGATACTAGATCCCTCCACACGACGGACAGTGTAACTTAACCATTTGAAGACTGCCACTCATCTAAATGATATACAGGAATTCACATCATACCTCACAGAGAACACAGTCTGTGTCCGTTATAAGAACCAGTCAGTTAATGTTGTTTAGGGAAGTAATCGGTGTTTATTGTATCAGAAGAAACACATAAATGCCCCCGTGGAGATGAGTGGTTAACTTAACGCCACGGCCACTTTAACTCCGGAAGGCTGAGTAGAAGTTCTGGAGAAATAAAAATCTCTTGCTCCTACCGGGATTCGAACCGCGGACGGTCCAGTCTGTAGCCGAGTCGCTATACCGATTACGCTACCCCGGGTAGATGAAAGAATTAGACGTCTATTATAATGTCGTAAAACGAAACTTAAAGAAATACGGCGTGGGAGTCTAGACTAGAATCATGTGGCTCAGGATAGGGAGCAGCGAAGGGGTGTTGTAAGCTTGATAATTAAACTTGGAGTTAACATAACATGCGGGGAACTTACTGGTCAGATTAACTACTACTAGCGTGTCAAAAGGACTCTGATCCATGGTGTGCGTTTCATTCAGGGAACGAACCAGTTCCGTGATGTTCGTGTTGTGAGGCTGCAGGTCCTCACAGCGGTGTTGATTTAAGATACAAGTATTCTGAGAGTTACGTCATGTCGACTGGTAAATGGGTGTGGACTTTTCAAAGGACCCTAGTGTCCTCATCGTCGAGGTCAAACAGTCCTCTTGGCTTCAGTGCAACACTCGTTTTGGACTGCTTGACCCTGAAGATGAAAGCTCTACCATCCTTCGAAACGTCGGTAAATATTTACCAGTCGACGCGGCGTGAAATTCCAGAAGACTTAAAAACAAAGTTCCTGTTCTTTTGAAAGTGTAGATACCTTGAAACAGAGGCCTTGAAAAATGTTCTGGAGGTAAGCCGTCGTTTGAGGGTCCAATACCAGCTCACAGAACCCGCCATAAATTACGTCAGTCGAGAACATATTTCAATCATTCGTTATAGTCCTCTACATCCATGGTCAACTTTACTGCCTTCGTAGTCGCCTGTCTCTTAAATTATTTACAAATTTAAACAAAGAAGTGGCCGACGTTAATGTCCTACTAAACTCTGACAAAAGAGAGTCCCGTTCACATGTCACTTCGGAGATGCAGATAACAACGGCTTGCATGTAGGTCACATCTGTCAACATGCGCGCCGAGAAGCCGAGCGGGCACCTCACCTTACTGGTTCCAGGAACATCGTGTGTTACCTTCGGGAGAACTAACATGTAGCCAGGGGCGTGGGTAATGTGAGCGGGAGGAGGGGGGATCTGGGGCCCCCAAGCCTCTGAGATCCCTGTTCTGCCTTCACACAACCCATATATAACTATACATATTATGAATTTTGTAGCTCAATGTATTTTATCGAGCAAGGTGGCTAAAGTAACGTATTCGGAAGCTTACCGGCTCGAACCTTGGCCAATACACTGACTACACTGACTAAGGTATTTAGTGGTTTTTCTCAGCCCTTTCAGTTAAATTCCAGGTCAGGCCACGACCGCTTGCTTTCACAACTTTTCCAGTTCACCCTCTACCAACCACTCTACCATCCGATGCTATGTACTTACCGAAACTGTCGTTAAATAAACCAAAATAAACACGTAGCTTACATTGTGTTCATATTTTGTATCTAACGACTTTCCAGTAGTCGATCCTGGTGGCCGAGCGGTCTTAGGCGTGGGTCTGCAGCAGCTCGCTTGCTTGGATTGCGGGTTCGAATCCCGCCGAGGGCATGGATATCTGTCATGTGAGTGTTGTGTTATCAGGTAGAGGTCTCTGCGACGGGCCGAATAAATGCAAATAAACCAGCCAAAGGGCTTTAAACCGTTAATTACAGAGCGCAAATTAAAAAGTGGTGTAAATTGGTAAGGAGCGTTAAAGGAAAAAGTCGTAAAACAAACGGGCGTGAAACAAGGCCTTGGTTTCCTCGAACACCAATAATCGGTTGTTCTTTGCAGGGGAACAGCAGTGTGTTTACGCTACTGAGAGGTATAAATCCTAGACGGATTAACTCCAAGCTTCAATGGATCAATGATGTGATCGCGTAATGATTCTAGGCGCGTTCGCCAGCTAATTGGGAAAAATCCGCTGTTAGCTTCGTCATATACGTCCGTCTATTTATCTGCATGAATGAACTCGCCCTCCACTGGACAGAATTTCGTGAAATTTTATGTTGGGGGTTTTAGTAAAGTATGTCAATCACATTCAAACAAAAATAGCAGACACCTTCTATGCACATCTACGCAGTTTCATGATATCTCGTCGTTTACGAGACGAGTGCAGGAAGTATAGCAGAGTCAGAGCGGCAAACGAAGCAGCTGGCGATATGAACGCAACGTGACACCCTCTACTAACGCAGTTACGTAGGCAGCGTACTGTTACATCACGTTCCTACGCAGTTACTGGTTTTCTTCTTCATGGGATGTGCATGCAGTATAATAAGGCAAATACAAACATGCCATCATAATATTTAATATTCATTGCTAATATCTGGGAATATGAAATTTCGTGTGTAGACATATTATTAAGATAGCCACAAATTGAGGTAAGGAATATTGTTTGTAAGCCAGAAATTACAAAATGCTTCGACGGGTTGAAACTATGAGAATAGATAATAAATTGAACATAGAAAAATCAACAGAGACAAGTCAATAATAAGTTCTTAAAAAGCACTATAATTACCGAGAATAACATACCCTATTAATAGCAACAAATTAATGAAAAAACTAATCATCTGCATCACAGGGTTGCACAAGAAGCCTCAAGGCTGCGGTGCGTCCGCAGCATCTGCTGCGGGACCCTTCACCCCCCCCCAAATAGCAACAACATTCTGTAACTTATCTACAATTGTAAACAGTAACAAAAAAAATGTTGATCCGATGGATTAAATGGTATGACCAGCTGAGAATAATCCAGGATGCACAAATAAGTACACTGCCTATCCTGTTACTTTCTCACGGACACAGAGAAAAAGCACAGAAATGAACTAACACCATGGCCCTTCTGAGGACAGTGATATTTGTTTATCAAGAAATCCCCTGTATTTTACAGAAATGGATACTTATTTACCGTAATCACAAACACAGACACCTGTCATTGGACCCTACCCTCAGCTACTTGAATTCAGTCCACACAACTTCACATTTCATATGTATCCTATCTAGGCCTAAGTCTTCCAAGCGACTCCTTTCACTTTTTTAAGCCATATATTTGTACATATGTTTTATCGTCCCCATGCATGCTAAGTGTCGTGCCCACCTCACACTTCTTCATTTGATCACCCTAATAATATGCAGTAAAGAGGGCAAATTATGACATGTCTCATTATATCATTTCCTCCAGCTTCTTGTTGGGTCACATCTCCCTCAAGCCTATTATTCTTACACTCCCTCAATATATGATCCTGCCATAACAGGTACAAGACCAACTTTTACATTCATACAAAACAACAGGTAAAATGAGGGTAGACTTTTGTATATACTCATATTAATCTTGATCTTGTCAGATAGATAATGAAGCATCTGGTTTTGTAAAAGTTAAGGATTTTCCCAGGTAGCTGAATAACTACCAGGTTTCAAGAAGTTCTGTGCTCCATGCTATTTGCTGTATATTCTATGACACAGATCTTGTAATGCTGCATACTCCATGTATTTATATTTCAGATGTATATGAATAACCAACAGAATATACCATATCAGGTAAAATATACCTATTAGTCTATATCATACATACTCCAACATGTTTCATTTCTTAATGGACCATCTTCAGGGAGTTTACAAAATAATGGGTGATACATACTTGCATACAATGATACTGATACTGTGAAAGTTGTATAGCATATCTAATGCAAGGTGAATTTTGTAACATCTTGTATCAAATATACTATACAACTTGCACAATGTCAATAACATCATATGCAAGTATATATCCTATGTATACCACTCCCCACAATTTTCTAACTCCCTGAAGATGTCTGCACAGATTATATATATGACATATATGATTCAGTTTAATTTAATTAATTTAATTTATTGTAATATTCCATCAATCCAGACCAGGCTACAGAATCGCCTGTTGGATATAGAACCAGTCATAAGCCAAAACACATATACAATAGATATTCAATAAATAAGTAACACATAAACTAGACAAAACACAAATACTATTAGTACATGCTTTATAAATCCAAGCATCCGTCACATCAAACCCAGGTAAGTTACAACCTCACATGAAGAAAGTTGTTAATAGTCAGTAAGATACAAATACGAAGTGTAGACTAATAGGTACAATTTACCTGATATAGTGTATTTTGTTGGTTACTTATAAACATTTGTATGACACAGTTTCAGAAAAAAATTATGGTGATGACAGATGCTGTTCTCTACATAAGCAGACATCCTCCACTGACTAGCATTTATCTTAATTAATTTTAATGTATTTGTTACCTGAATGATTCGAGGGTTGAACCACACAAGCTACACTTTACAAAACAGCAGCACTGACAAACTAAATTTCACTCAATAATGCGAAGACCGGAGTTCAGTACTCGGCAGTCGACATTTTTCCCTCCAATTTAACAACGCCTGGGTTCTTGCGCCATCTAGTGTTACATAATTAGAATTAAAACCGATCATGCGCCGACTGGCTCTACTTGGGCGACATCTACTAACAGACTCTGATATAAGGAGTTCCTTCTTATTGTATAGATGGCAGAAGTTAATAAACTGTTAATAAACAAGTGACCCAAGGTAGAAATCTAAGGTTCTCACGGCCGTAAATATCAATATTATAGTTTTCTGGGATGTTACCCTATATAGTGGTTATCAGTACCGTCCTCACAACTTTATTTTTTTTAAGTTTAACAGATTACAGTATTACATTAAGAATGGCAACAGGTTTCAATCATACCCGGTCATCAATTGTTACAAAAACGTAATACTTAAAATACCAAAAGTTTGAGTTCACAGGCGTTATTGAAGTATGACTGAGATCTCAATCGTGTGTGTGTGTGTGTGTATATATATATATATAGTTTAAAACAATAAAATATATGTATTGATAAAATATATACTACAGTTAGTTAACATTCTCTATTCCAGCAGATGGTTGTGGGGGCTACCCACATGCATCAATCTCTCTGCTTCCCGCAACAGCACCGGGAAGGAGAACGCGGTACACACGCCGCAGCAGCCTCTTTGATGGTAGGTGGTGTATATAAGCTCGGTAAAGGTAGTGGTGCAAAATTAGACTTCTATGGAGATACGGTTCAATGACCGTTGTTGTATGACAAATGTATGTTGCATGTTTGCGTGTCATAGGTTCCAATTGTTATTATATTAGGCAGAGGTTATTGTACTGCTGCTTCTTGGCAAACTGAACCATTGAAGTGGATATCTGAGGCCTATGAGTTGTGTGGTGG
Organism: Reticulitermes lucifugus; assembly: GCA_026260175.1. Classification (NCBI taxonomy): domain Eukaryota; kingdom Metazoa; phylum Arthropoda; class Insecta; order Blattodea; family Rhinotermitidae; genus Reticulitermes; species Reticulitermes lucifugus. The sequence continues at coordinate 180,067 of JAKCWW010000066.1, forward strand.
AACGCGACAGCACCACCACTTGTGTACCATTACAGATTAAGTCAGAATTGTATAATTTACTGCACCTGCAAATGTACAGGTAGCCCTCGATTTGCGCCGATTTTGAAACCAGGAGGTTAAAAAGTGAAAAAAAAAATATATATATTTTACTATTATTTATAACGTTTTACAATTTTTCTCGTACTGCTTCTTATACTAAATCGTAATTCTTACATCGCTGATTTTGAATAAAAAATTCTAAATACAGTCATCTCTGCAATTACGTATGTTTCTTTAACGCGAATTTGCTCTAATGAGATGGATTAATCGGTAAAAACTGCTTATAAAATGCAAGCTTTTGCATATGCGAGTTTGCTCTTATGCGATTTCATTCCCGGCGCTTTAACCTATCAAAGGACAAATTTAATCTCTGCGGAGGTCCCGGGGTTATTTTTATTATGAAATTTTGATAGAAAGAAAGAAGAAATCACGACAGTACACACTGCTTGCTTTCTTTAAAAAACGTGACGATCCTAAACCAGGGACTTCGTCAGAGAACGCTGCTTCATTACGCCATTGCCGGTTGTTAAGTGTACAAAATATATTTTTAAATTCCCTTTATTATATTTACGTTATTTCAGAGCTTTAAATGCAATGCCATTATATTACTCGTCAATGTTTTGGTGCCGGGAACGCATGTCATTTACTTCCCATTGACTTACATTACAAAATCGTTTCAATTTACGCTGATTCCGATTACGCCGGTTCGTACAGGAACGCATGTCATTGAGTCCCCATTGATTTACATTATAAAATCGTTTCAATTTACGCCGATTTCGATTACGCCGGTTCGTCCTGGAACGCATCCCCGGCGTATATCGAGGGCTACCTGTATACATACAGAAAACACAGCAAAAAAATTAATCTGCAAAATGTGGGACTAAAAATTTGGAAAAAGTGATGTGTGACACCTGGCTTACATTTGGAAATTATCCCATTCTATGCAAATCACTGTCTTCTGGACGTGATGCCATGTAATTTTAAAGATGTCCATTATGCGCATTTTGGATCAGTGTATTCATTTATTATACCAACCAAATGCACAATGTCAAATACATATAAATAGTAAAGACACTACTCTAACATGCTTCGGTAAAAATATACCATCCTCAGGGAGCACAGTGTGCCAATAATAGAACCAGTAACAAATGCTGAAATAATAGTTACAAAGTTTACAGACTATGAAACTCTGTAAATATTATTTCACCATTTGTTTCTGGTTCTAATATTGGCAAGCAGTACTCCCTGATGATGGTATATTTTTACCAAAATATGTCGCAGTAGTGTCTTTACCATTTACATGTATTTGACATTGTGCATTTGGTTGGTATAATAAACAAATAAACATCTAGTCTGTTTGTAGATACATACTGCTACTTGCTGCCTCCATCTTCAGATTCTCAAATTACATTAAATAAGCGTGGGTGTATTTGTATTGTATTTGTATGCTGTTCATCCAGCATAACTAAGTAACACATACCCAACAAAACTAGCACATCAACCAGTACCAAATTAGACACAGTACAGAAACCACAACATATTGCTAACAAGGTTCTTTCAGCTGTGTAATATTAAACTTCTTATACAGGTTTCACTAGATTTTATTTTCACATAAGATATGAACATATTTGGAATAAGTACGAAACATTCACAATAGACTGTAATAAAACACCGATTTAATTACATCCATTCTTACAATCATGATACTCAAATAACATAAATGGCTATAGAATTATAAATATTAAAATTCAGTTAGTGTGTGGGACTGTGTGCACATTCACAGTTGAAGCAACATATGAATGATACAGTACTAAGTACACAAAACAAGCACCTACGTACATAATCACTTTTAGCTATCAATACACATAACACATATTTTTCATATCACAGAATATTATTTTTAAACAAATCTGCACTTTGTTCTTCATACCTGAATGACTAGTAATCTTATTAGTTGCATTTAGAAAAACATATACTTTTTTTTTACAGAAAAATCAGAAGTGAACTGGTAACACTGACTTTCCTTGCCTTATCTTACCTAATAAATCAGCCAGATGTTGCCACAAGAGATGAGATTGCTGGCCTCCCACCCAACAAATATAAATTTGAGGCTCATACAGTCCATGTGGAACTGCAGATAAACCTGATTAGAAAAGGTTTTCTTAATGTTTCAAATTCTGCCTGCATTTTATGCAAACAATTTTACATTAAAGGTACAACAATCCCTTATACAGGCCCAGAGGGCTCTAGGAGGTTGAAGCTCCCAGAATTTCTAGAGAGTCGGTACATGAAGGTGCAAGGTTGTCAGCCCTAGGCATCAGCCACTTTAACCACCCAAGGAGATACTCCTGGTACTCATTTCTATTAGAGGCTGAGTCGACGCCAGGGCCACAGTGCGACCAGAAGGATTAAGTCAATGAAAAATGCCAATGACCCTAGCAGAAATTAAAACTGCACTCACCTTTATTATCGGTATTGTGGGTCCTAATATGCTTAGCAGTTAACACAGTTTACTTTAATGACCACTGTCATTTGTGAGTTGCTACAAAGGTTTCCACACTCAACACACAGATTAAAATTTACACAGAATGGCAAGTTTATTGTTAACATTTGATGAAGAAGGCATCTACTTGCCACATTCTGTAACACAAGCATTTAATTTAGTTTTCAACCCATTCAGAAAAGGGGAGCCAGGATAGAATAATCAATGTGTGAGTAAGCTACACGCTGGACGATCTGGGGTTTGATTCCCAGCAGGGGCAAAAGACTTTTCTCTCCTCCAAAATGCTCAGAGTTGCTCCAGGTTCCTGTTTAATGGGTATGGCAGAGTTATTTCTGAGGATAAACATTTGGTGAAATGTAACTGGGAACACATCTGACAAATTCTATATTGATAATAAACAGTCGTAAATGAAAATCAATTAATATGCATCTTGAGAATTTGTGCACTACTGCCCCTTAGGTGGCCTTTCCTTTCGGATCCCTGAAGAAAATAAAATGAACAGGTAAAATCTCCTCTCCATACCTCTCTCCTACATTTATATGTATTAATAACAAGCAAATCCTGACATAGCAACTATCATTGCTGGCTTTAGGCCACCAAATCTGTGCTTGCCACTACGGTATTGAACTTAGTACCTGTTCATCAACCAACAAAGTTGTCTGCACACATTTGTATTCCACAAAATACTGTCCTTTGGGCTGTTATCAAAACATGTACTTATTTACATTTTTCATTAATATAAATTTTAAAACTGGTAGTTAACTACTAATTTAAGTATATGGAAAAAATCTAACAAATAAAAACAAGGTTCACTGTGAAATTAGGAAAATAAATTCTGGAAATGCCTTTTATTATTCAGTTTGTAAAATGTTATCCCACAATGAAGTTCTGGGTATACAAGGCAATAAGTCCACCACTTGTTCTGTATGGGAATAAACTGTGGTCTCTTACTTTCAGAACAGATATACATCGCAAGTGTTTGAAATGAAAGTGCTAAGGAAACATTTGATCTAAGAAGAAATTGCACTGTTTGGTCAAATATTACACAGCAAGAAAACTAATGATTTATTCAAGCCACCTAATATTGTTAGGATAGTAAAATACCTGAGGTGCTGATAAGATGGGATGTTGCTATGGTGGGAGAGGGGGGGGGCACACAAAGAATGCACACGGAATTCTGGTTCAGAAACCTTTCAGCAAATGGCCACTTTGAAGACTTGGAAGGAAATAGGAGAATAACTTTAAGATGTATGTTTCAGAGGATGAGAGGTAGATGGAACCGTCGAAGAATGCTTCCAGTGTTAAACTTTGTTGTTAGTAGTGCTGACCCTTAAACTAGCTCTTAGTTACTTAGTCTACATAACTCAAAGTAAATACCTGTGGGTATCTAGACTTTGTTCTTCATCTGTTATTCCAAACAGAACACAACATTTTGCAAACTGCAGCTGACTCCATCCTCAGGTAAAAGGTAGAGGCACCTACTTAGTTGGGTCTGATACAGCTGATACAAAGGGCTAGTCACAGTCAAGGGTGGACCAATAGAAACAGCTGTCCTCTTGATCAGTGCATGGAAACAGCTCATTCTATCAGTCCACAGTGAGCACATAAGTCCCAAATTTTCCCCTGAGGATAGGAAAGGATCACACAATTTCCAAAGTGTTGTGCTTCATTCACAATACTAGATGATAGACTAACACCAGAAACCAAGTAATCCTGGTAATGTAATACTGTCAGAACCATTTAGAATAGACTTAAATTCCTGGTGTACCTTACTATATTACACTTCAAAAGTTGAAGCTAAAGGTCCCATACAGTCACATCTGACCTGTCTTCAGGTTAGTGAATCAGAAAGCAGTAGTATTTGAAAAGGATATTAAGTTATTTAACAATCTGTTTGTTCTATAAGCTCAAGCAGTCTTACATGTGTGTGTTATTGCTATCATTATAACCCCTGTTTTTATGATTTAAAATATCTCATTGATTGCTGTATATTCTACAGCTTTTATTTTTCTTAAACTTTTCTTGCCCTTGCTGTTAACAATCTATACTGAATGCATTGTACCTTACAGGCCACAACATAAATATTTACTTGTAATGACTGAAATACTTCCTGCCCTTTCACTATTCACCTGTACTGTGCAGAAAAGATGTTAGAAAACACCCTGTTTAACAACAAACATCCTAGATTCCAGTTGGATATAAAACATATTGGGGAGGGTAAAGTCAATTACTTGCAGTTAATATGCCTTAAATTAAAAGTAAATCATTTATAATGCAAGGTTAGGGTCCTAGACAATGAGTGACTTACTTGCCAGCAGTAGGAGGGTACTGTTTCTGTAATCTAAAACCTCTGTGTAAAGAAATCCCATAAAGTCATGTTCCTAAATTCCAATTCCCTGAATTTTACATTCAGTTACTGCTTCGGACTTCAACACCACCAATCCTGGCTGAAGACTCTTTGTGATGTACCCCAGTTATGCAACACATACCAGTGTATGTTTATTGTCCAACATTCATCGGACAATAAACATAGAAAAGAAAATGTACGGAATGAATAATATTAAACATACCAGTGTACTTTATACTATATTCTATTTTGCATTGGTAAATGTGTTCTCCAAAGCTAGTTGAAATAAGGCATGAACATATACAGCAAAGAAAGATCTAACAACATTGAGGTTTTCATGGAGTTGATAATTTGAATTGTGATCTTCTGATTTGATGCTGTGTAGTCTTGTAGATGGTTACTAATGTTTTAGAGGAATTTACTTCCTTTATTTTCTGGTTACAAGTCAGCACAGCTGGGATATGGTTACATATGAAAGGAGGAGAGAGTAAGCCCAGAGTAACAGGAAAATTGGTGAATCAGAGTTAGGGAAATGGGTAAACAAGATACAGCTCTGCCTGTACTGGGGAATAGGAGAGGCCTTTTTTTTCAGGACCAACCCATAAGTGGCCAAGTCAAAAAGAAGTACATGCCTTGTCTTTGCAGAACAAGGCATGTATTTTCTCTTGGTTCATCATGCCTGGCAACACGCCCAAAAGAAAGAGCCTCTCCTTTTCCCTGTTTCCCACTGGCTGAGACAGGGCTAAATATCCTCTCCCACTCTTGGGTTCTAATTGACCAATTTTCCTGTTCCTCTTGGCACTCTGCACTCTCCTGTATAACCCAACTACATCTCAGCTCTATTACCTTCTATCCTGGCTATAGCAGCAGTAGGTATCTCTGAAAATTTATTAACCAGTTACAAGACCATACAGTATGAAAATATAGATCACAAACTAAAAAAGGGGGAGCTATGTTAACCCTTTCAATGCCAGCTGCCAGGAGTGGAATATGCTGGTAATACCATGCAACAGACAATCTCAATTCATATCTGCTGAGAACTGATGGGAAAAATATACAAATACTAATCTACGTTGTGAGTAGAAGATACCCACTATTTATTGGACTGATTGCTGCTGCATTCCCATTGACGAGATGGCATCTAGACACACTTAAGGAGCGGTGACCAGTACTTTGGCTGCTAGCAAAACATGGAATTCCAACGGAGGTCAAACAGTCGGCCACCCAGCACAAGACGGTTAAATGATATTATCTGCACATTTTAGATTGTACTGATAAACAAACTGGAAAAAGAATTTTGAGTTAACAATATGGCCACTGGGTTGGAAAGAAGAACAGTATAAGTTTGTTTTATAATACGCACAACTATACACTGTTTTTATGCTTATATAGAACTAAGAAAAGCTGCATTTACCATTCTTCATAACAATACGCACCTTAATGAGGAAATAAAAAAATAGGTTAGGCTGGCTGCTTTTCCATTTTCTTTAAATTCCAGTCTCTCAGAAACTTTCACACATAGAAACAAAGTTTACACATAACTGACAGTGATGTGTTACAGTGTTTATGAAAGTGATCAGATAAATTACAAACCCAAAAAAAACCCCTGGATAAGTTTCCCACAGAACAATGAAGGATATGAACAGTTCTGCTATACTACTTCCACACATATGTACATTTTATAAGCAGAAAAGTATTAGAATTTTCCTTCTGTCAGATATCCCTGTGTTCATTTCCTTTCAGTGCTGTTTAATGTCTCAAGAACTCACTTTGGCAACAATATTTCTACCTACTAGACAATATGGCTGTCTTTTTTGGTCACACTTACCTCACTCTTGCTTGTACTAATTATTCATCAGTCTTGAGTTTGATCACAACCCTATCTCCTTCTTCACCGAAGTTGCTTTAATTTCTTTTTTACTAGTAAACTATACCCTCTTTTTAAGGACGGTGTACTGTACCCATTTTTGAACACAGCCAGTGTGCGTCCCGTCCAAGTATGCTCTTGTCCTAACACCACTGCATGACAATCATCATCTTTGTTACAAATCTCGGCAGCTTCATCCTCATTGAAGACAGACATGACACATCCAACAGCAGAAATGGACAAAGGACATCGATAGTCATACAGCCCAGGTAGATCGCTGTCAACTATCCGCTCATATCCTAAACAAGAGAAACACAAAAAAAACATGACTTTTGTGTGTGTGTGTGTNTACTAAATGACACTGTCAGTATCAAAACCTATACAGTGTTGAAAGATAGGATGAATCATAAACTGGAAAGGATTTCAAAGGCAGCACCCATGGCCTAATTGAGGTACTATTCAGGCATATGCCTGGAGGAGCTGAATAAACAATGAAAGAAGCAGACTTATCAGTGTTACAGTCGAAATTCAAACTCGCCCCACCTGACAACAAGTCTAGAGCGCTATCACTACAGCAATTCACTCAGTCACACAATATTGTAGTTGCGTCTAACTGTTGTACTTTCCTACGCTGTTCATCTGTAATTCTTATTACCTACGTTTATCAATTTAAATTACGTTTTGTTTGTGCCCCCTCCCCTTCTAGTGGCACATATTTATAAACAAGTGAGAATGTACTGAGCAGCAAACAGGTATACAATCCCAGAAGATACTTTGACCCTTGCTTTGAGGAAAAAAAATGGTGTGGCTGTGTCGGGGACACGGCCGTGTGTTTTACGTGAATACGTGTACGTT
>JAKCWW010000067.1:15535-36609 GCA_026260175.1 Reticulitermes lucifugus
ACCTGGGAGCCTCGACCTCCTGGAGCCCTAAGGGCCTGTCACGGCCTGTAATGGGATTGCTTTTATTATAGATACACTCTGTATCTCCCTTCCACCTGTTTCCATCACAGAGGTCATAAGAGATACTGACATTAAAAGGAATTCAGGCGCCTCCAGGTGTGACCCTGAATTCTACCCTGGGCCCCACGTGTCACCATGTGCCTCCGGCAAAAGCAACTTTACAATTGTTTTGTTCGTGACATTGAGACTTGAAGGTGACACACTTACGAACTTCATACAACTGCATTGTATGTACATGCGGAAGGAACATTGCCACATACAACAGCAGCCTATTCTAACAATGTGACCAGAGATACCTCTACGGTCCAAAAGTTCCAGCATCTGAAGAAAGTAACAGCTTTTATGGAAACCAATAGAAACCACTACGGCAGTTACAGAAGGGCTTGGTCGGTAAATTCAAGTACATCACTCTACACCCTACTTCTCTCTTGCCCTTTTTTAGGTGCTTTCGCGGAGTCGCGAAAAGAGCCTATTGCCTTCTTGTCCATCCGTCAGAGCGGATCCCACTTGACAGATTTCCGTGAAATTTGATATTGGGGACTTTCACGAAAACATGTCGAGAAAATTCCAATCGGAGAAAAATGTCGGACACTTTACATGAAGACCTAAGTACGTTTATATTGTTGCCGGCCATTTAAATTCGCCATAAAAGCATTTTCACGCAACAGTCAATACCTTAGACAGTGACATATAGCTCGAACATTACACAGAACACAGAACACATTGCTGCATGTCCTTTGCCTATCTTGTTAATTGATACTAGCCTTCCATAAATGGCTAGGTTCCATATTTACGGTTCATATAACGACCCTGTCAGTATCTCATACTATATAGCATCCAATGTTGGGATTAGTGAATTTTAAAGGGCGTGGAAGGACATGGCAGTGGCCTAATTTGAAGTACTATCTCGACATTTGCTGGAGGAGCTAAGGAAAATCACGAACACCTCAGTGATAATAGCCGGTCTTCCGGAACTCCAAAATACGTAATGCTACAGCCTACTGGACAGCGATATCTGGTGCCTAATTTTCACAAGCTGTCGCTTTCGTTGAAGTTTAAGCAACTCGATGTAGCAAAGTCCCCCCTGAACAGCTGATTCTCGCGCTGTATGGAACCCAGAGTTCCATCACCGTGTTCACAACAGTCCACCACTGATCCCTATCCTCAGCCAGTTGATTCTAGTCCACACCCACCCATTCTACTACTTTAACGTGTGTTTTGATATTATCCTCCTATTTTACGCATGTCTTCTAAGTTGCATAGTTCATGATTTCCGTTCAAAACTTTGTGTGCATCTCTCTTATATGCCATGTGTGCTACATCTCCTGTGGCCCACCCAGCCTCCTACTCATTGGGTGCCAGGGTTTCTTTCTCTGAAGGTGAAACGGTCGGGGCGTGAAGCTCATCACTTACTCCATCTAATGCCGTGATTAAACACGAGTGGGTCTATACCTCTATTCCCCCCCTACATGCTTTCATGACGTGGGCAGAAAACACTATACTTGTTACATTTATTTTATGCACGTGTCAGATATGTCTAAAAGCCAACCACCCCCAATGTAAGCCCGTGCTGTGACAGAACCAGTCAGCTCAAAACAGTCACAGTTCTCAGAAATGACAACCTGATGACAATTTCATATTGATACAATGGCGAAAAAAAATCAACTATGCACGCAAGTGGCACTAATAAAAACAAGTTACAGTTACGCCGTTTCCTGTGAAGCACGTACTCTAATACCAACACTTTTAACTATCGCCAATACATTTTTGTTGTGTTTGCAAAGAAAAGTTGCAAAAACATTCACCTGTCAGCTTTGCTATATCTGTCTCCAATTTGAGAATCAGTTCATTTATTTTATTTATTTATTTTCATACATTCTAGAGATCCTTAATAGGTAACAAACCATTGGATATAGAATTTGTCATTATATAACATATAATGGTTCTATATCAAGATAAATATAGAACTAGTAATTGTATACATAAGGATGGGATCTAATAAAACTTTCACATACTGTTTCATAAAATAAACAAATTCAATATACAAACAAAACAATGTCACCATTACAAAACTTGAAAGAATCAAAAATCAAAACAGTTTTCTTAATAGAACAATGTATACATTACAACAACTTGAGAAAATCCACAGCAACCTTAATTATGCTATAATTCAAATAAAATAAGCAACAGAAATTAATTTTATATAAAATTCGTCACATGTATTAAAACAATAACGAGATTCAAATAAAACAAATTATTTCTAATAACAGTTCATTATGTACAAATTCATTTTCTTTGTAATTAAAATATTCATCTAACATATAAATAAATTTCACGTTACTATCACCATGCATCTTCACTATATAAACGATGATCTGAGGATCGAAACATATGTAGGGGTATATATTTACAAAAGCTACAATAGAGGTGATTTTAATAATGCATCTGTTGGTGTAAAAATTGTTTATATAAAATGAATGTTGATGAAGAAAACCTTTCAGAGGTGATTTAAATTGTTTGATATTGTGAGCTAGATCCTTTATTTGACAAGGAAGCCCGTTATATACCTTAATGCCATAATAGTAAGGTCCATTCCGATAAACAGATAAATGTGACCAGGGTTGATAGAGGTTGGAGTTATTCCTAGTATTGATGCTGTGTATCTTGGAATTTATCTTAAAATGTTTTTTTATTGTTAACCACAAAAAGTACAAGTGACAGTATATACTGAGATCGCAGTGGTAAAACTTTTAATATTTTAAAGAGTTCTCTACAAGAATCTCTGGTTCCAGTGCCCATTATGATTCTAATAATCCTCTTTTGTAATGTAAAAATACTATTACTGTATGAGGAATTTCCTCAAAATATTAATCCATAATTCATAATAGAATGAAAATAGTAGTAGATCATCATCAAGGTATCCCGTGACACAAAAGGTTTAACAGCTCTAACTGCAAAACAGGCTGCACTTAATTTAGGTACAATCATTTCTATATGACCTTTCCATGTTAGTGTATTGTCTATTATTAATCCTAAAAACTTTAAGTTGGAAGTACTGGAAAGTATTTTATTATCACAGCCAACGTTAACGTCAATACAGGAGCTATTCTTAGTTATAAATTGTATAAAGTTAGTTTTATCAAAATTCAATGATAATATATTGGCTTTAAACCATTTGTTTATATATTTAAATATCATATTAATATCTTTTATAAACTCAGTGGGATTGGGGTTAGTAAAAATTATACTTGTGTCATCTGCAAAAAGAATTAATTTAGATTTATTATTTTTATTTTTATTATTTGTAATTTTCGGCAAGTCATTAATATAAAGCAGAAAAAGCAGTGGTCCAAGTATTGATCCTTGAGGACGTTTTATTACTTCCCAGCTAGAATAGGACTTAAAATATTTATTTTTTAAGACCACTCTCTGGTGTCTATTTTCCAAATAAGATTTAATTAATGTACAAGCTTTGCCTGTTATGCCATATAACTCCAATTTTGACAGTAAAATACCATGGTTAACACAGTCAAAAGCCTTTTCTAAATCGCAAAAAATACCTCGAACCATTTTATTGTTGTTAAGAGCATTTCGTATCTCTGTAATGATGTTATAAGAAGCCATTTCTGTTGATGACTTTTACCTGAAGCCAAATTGTTCATTTACTAATATATTATTATTATTAATATGTTTCTGTGGTGAAGTCTTCAGGAAATTTTACAATAGAAAGTTTTACTACAATATGTCAACACATTCCCAATTTGGTTAATATCACACAGAATTAATAAACACTTTATAGGAAGATCTACAGCATTTCTGAGTTAAGTATTTGTCACGGTAGACTACTTTGAACAAAGGTTATAAAACAGTTTATATCCAGTACACTTTTTTCTCTAAGTTTTAAGATCTCGAGATAACTGAAAGAATTTTAATGAAAAACATGTAGGTACTTTGTCAAGGATTCTATTCGCAAAATTTATTTAACATTGTGTGCTATTACAAGGTGACCATTGCCCCCCCCCCCATTTTTCAGATGATGTGTATCAGGAAACATTCTTGCCTTATATTTTGGTAAATATGATACAGTAGAACCCGGATTAGAAGTCCCTGCACAAGAAGTTTTCCCCTGTAAGAAGTCTGACTTTTAAAGTCCTGAAATCCTATTGCTTTTAATAAGCTACCCTCTTAATAATTCTTCCCACTTAAGGAGTCCATAATCCTCTGGTCCCTTGAAAGACTTCTTAACAGGGTTCTACTGTACCTTAAAGAATGATTCCATGTCACTGGAAGTTTCAACCGAAGATCTGCAAGGAGGATGATACTATATGTAAGGAATACAATACATCTGTAAGGAGTATGATCATATATTTGTAAGGACTATGATAATATCATATATGTATACAAAGTGCAATTCACATTGAGACATATAATTCTACAAAGTTTTACTGTATGTTCAAACAAACACAATATTATATTAGGCCCCAGCACAAGACGAACCAAAAGCAAAATAGTACAGAACATGTATAATAAACAAAGGATCGCTAAACTCAGATATCATTATGCATTGCCACAGACACCATAATTTAACAAAAAATATAGGAAAAGTTTTTAATCTATGGCATATAAATATATAAATATTAATATAATAAAAAACAATTAGTAAAGTTACTACAGTTTGAAACATCAATTCCACACAACTTGTGCTGACAGAATTGTATGTGACCTGTAAAACCATTACGAAGCAAACAGTGCAGCTATCTCAATGATGAGTTACCTTCTTGCTTAGGTCTGTTGAGTGGCTATGTGGGTTGCCAGATCGGTTTTAAACAGCAGCAGAGATTCAAATACATTTTTTTTCAACCACCACATTCCAGTTGTAAAGTGTAACATGTGGGGAATGATAAGAAAGAGAAAAGTTGATTTTGAGTGGTGGGTGTTCAAAGAACAGTGCAGTTTTGTTTATTTTATTACTGAATCTAGTAACCAGGTGCTGTGTCTTGTTTGTAATGAGACAGTAATGGCAGTACTGACAGAATATAACATTCGATGACATTACAAGAGTAAACATGCATTGACATACACAAAATATTCAGGAATGCTTCATGCTGCCAAAAAGGAATAATTGTAATAAATTTAATTATTCTCATAACATGCCTTAATATGGAAACTGCAGAAAGATGTGCAGGGCTATTTTCATAATTCTGAACGCAGGGATTTAGTTTATGCTGGGTTATAAACACATTCCCATTATTTGTTTTCCTTCACTTTTAAGGGTAGTTCTCATTGAAAACAGTACAACAGAAACAGAAAAGTGCATATTTTGGGGGGAAAATATATAATAAAAAAATAAATAATTATTCATCCATGGAGACTAAATCACATAGAAAATTAAATACAGTACTTAAAGTACTCACTCAAACAAAGCGCAATGTTTTCAATTTTTCATTTCTTTTCTCAGGCTCATTAAATGAAAATTTTTTGGTTGCAGGAAGTCATTTTTGTCTAATTTAAGATATTCATTTTCCTACCCTTCAGACCCTGCAACCTATGGTGGCCTCAACACTCCCCTCAGCTATGCCACTGTCATAATGCAAAAAGTTTCGAAACCCAGTCCTAATTGTCCGTACCGATAATGATACAACTTACTGCAACACTACTACACTAACATGCTGAATTTATGTGAATGGTATTACAGGGCAACAATTCTGCAAACAACGTTGGGTCTCCAGTTTAAGTCTTACCACAAGCTACGGCAGACTTCACTTGTATGATGTTTAAACTGATTATGTAACCTGCTTGAAACAATACATAATTTGCAGAATAATGTTATAGCAATTAACTTTTTTGGATGGTCTAGCCCTCAAGTAATAAAGAAATTGCAGATACAGTCTGCAGACTAAAAAGTTTCAAGACCCCTTATGGAAAGTATGAACAATACAGAATGTCTTTCATGCACAAATAATCAGGACTAAGTAAATATTTAAAAAGTTATCATTTAACAAAAACTTATGAAAATGGATCCCAAACAAAAATCTCTGCTCCTGCTCAGAATATAACTCTCATTGCAGAGGCCAAAGTTACTCCTTTCACAGACTCATTTAGCACAACACTGACCAAAATAAAAACTCGGCCATCTTACAAGACACAACAGTACATCATGCATCCTTTCTTTACAAAACAAACTTACTGGACGTGGAAAGGCATCTGAATGCTGAACCTGAACTGGTCAATGACTCATGTGCACCTTGCACCTTTTCATGTACCACAAATCAGGTTCATTATCAGTAGGAGCAGCAGCATACCTTTTATGCCCTTTGTTGGTACAGTGATAATTCAAAGCAATACATCTGAATGAGTTCCTGATTTTGGAGATTAGGTGTTCAAAGAGTGATGGTCACATTCCACTGTGACTGATTCGACTGTGTGAATGTCTGCAACAATTTCTTGACAGATCTCTCTGACAAGTTTTGTACAGTACGCCAGTGCTTGGAGCGTTTCCTCTTGGTGTAATACAGCCAGTCACAGCCCTGTTTGCAGAGGCTTTGGTATTAGTACTGCTGAACCATATATACATATATTATATGTGTTCAGGATAGTATTGCTTTGTTCTTGTTGCTTATTTAACAATGCTGTCAGTAACTTGGACTACATATTATCAAATCACAGGATGATTGCTAATGATGAACAGGAAAGGATTTGAAAGGAAGCAGTCATGACCAAACTGACAAACTATCCTGGCATTTGTTTGTAGGGACTGAGTAAAACCATAAAAACCCTCAGTCAGGACAGGAAATACCCTGGCCGAGATTCAAACCAGGCATCTTCTAGATACAAGTAAAGGGCACTGATGCAATGACAGCCCATTAAGTAGGGTAACACTAAGTATGATGTACTTTCCCATTAATAATCTTAGTGGGAATATATAGAAATTCAGCATCTCTACCTAATGCTACAATAATTTTTCATCAGGATAAGGCAAATATATATAAAATTAATTAACAGTAATTACAAATGATGTTTCAGATATACAACTTAAGACACTGCCTGACATACCGTGCACAGAAAGTACGGAAGCTCATCCTCATGGCTACTCCAATGTTCTGCCAATAACCTCTTTTCCATAAAGGTCTCGTTACATCTGCTGCAGTCAAACATCTGACTGCTAGTGTGGCGCTCCATATGCTTCCAGTACGTCTTGTCTGCATAGAACTGCTTCAGACAGAACCCACATGTGTTTGCCTTCTTCCGATGCTGCAACGAAGTAATACAGGGTTCATGGAAGATATAATTAAACCTCTATTCCTCTTGATATTTGTATCATTACACAGAAAGTACTGTAATTTATGGATTAATTTTATCCTTTCAAAATCTGTGAACACACAAACTTTGCATGTCAGGATAATGATAAAGTTCACAAAGAAGGGTAAAAAATAAAGGAAGAAAACAATATAAAAGAGAAGCAGCATCAGAAAAAGATGGAAAAGAATGAGGAACACAAAAAAAAACAGGAAAAGGAGATGATAAGGAACATAAACATTCTTGCATTTATTTCAGCTCCATCCTTGTAATATTCAGAAACCTGTGACACCACCAAAACGGACATCATTCTGTAGACTTGTAACTGAAAGAGATACACAGCTATTTATTTCATAGTATAGATTCCATTACATTAACACTGCTAGACAAGAAGACAAATTTCACACCATTTCCAAATTAGGAATCATTAAATTCACCCAAAACACATTTCATGCATCTGTAGCTACATTTACGACTTCTACCCATAAGTACCATTTTTATTTGGGATGTGGTTGCTTTCCTTGTCAATATCACAACCTCCAGTTGCAAAATTTTGAAGAAGAAATAACTCCCAAATTAATACATGAAATTTTACTGTGTAATTTAAAAGAGACCAGAAATAAGGTTCTACATTGCATTCAAAAACTCTTACTTGATCATCACTTTAACATCCACAGGAGTTGAAATAGCTCAATCGATACAGTGAGTAAGCTAACGGCTGGATGGCCAATGAATTTGGTTCGATTCCTGGCAGTGTTAAAGTGGCTGGGCATAAAGCAGACAACACAGCTCCATTTAGTGCCAAGGTTAGCAATGTGTGAAGCTATACTTCCACTTCCCCATACACCATCATAAAAAGATAATTAAGAACAAAAACAACTTTCCTGTTACCTTTTTAATAAGCATGACTACCACACATATTGGCAACAGATTGGTTTATATCACAATAATGTTGTGTTTTCTCTGTGAAGTCCATTGCAGAAAACAGGAAAATGAAAGAAAGTTACATTTTTGTGTATAAGATAAAGTTGTCACCACACCAAATTAAGCACAATGCCTTGAAGATGCATTGGGGAGTACAGTCATAGCTCCACATACTTGTAACCTCAGAATTATATGGATGTGAATGGCCAGTTTCATGGCCTGACCAATTCATTCTCAGGGAAAAGTACTATATTAACAACTGCATAGGAGGCTGTCTCAGCCTCACGCTCTGGGTCCCATGCAAAAGAGAAGTCTCTTGCACCTGCTAAGAATCGAACCCCTGTATTTTGGTCATCCAGTTCACAGTGTCATCACTATACTGACCAAGATATTGAGTATATTTATAGTCTGACAAATGTACAATTTAATCACATTAATTGTGTAACACTGTCCTACATTTTTGAACCCTTAATTCCGGTTCATCCTCAGGGACTCATCACCTCAAATTACACACTTTTACATTAATTGGTACAATTGTTTACATAGTAAAAACATGAATTCTTTACAATTGTGTATATACACTGGTTAAAATAAATAAAAGGTGAAAAATGTAGTTGTTGTTGTTTCAAGTCTTACATTGGTTAAAATGTTAAAAGGCGAATAAAAGTTGAATAATCTGTCTTGTTTTTATATCCTGGAACATACAATATCTGTTTATCAGAGTTGGTTGACTATTAGGTGGTGAGAACCAATGTAAGACTTGAAACAACCAACAACTACATTTTTCACCTTTTATTTATTTTAACCAGTGTATATACATGATTGTAAAGAATTCATGTTTTACTATGTAAACAATTGTACCAATTAACGTAAAATTGTGTAATTTCAGATGATGAGCCCCTGAGGATGAACCGGAATTAAGGGTTCGAAACATGTAGGACAGTGTTACACAATTAATGTGATTAAATTGTACATTTGTCGGACTGTAAATATAGAGACAAAATGTACAGAATGAATAATATTAAGTTTATATTGAGTATATTTTACATATATTAGAAAAGTAAAAATTACAGATCTTCTCCCTATGTAATTGTACACATCCTCCTGTTACTTCTTTATCTCCAAATAATTAACACTTTATTTAAAATCTGTTCAGAGGGCATAGGTCTGCATGAAACATAAAATCATAACATAAGGGTGTTGCCAGACCAGAGCCTGCCTTTCAGTCCACTTAGGCAATGTTATCATATTAGCAATCAGTGTCAAGATATGCATAACCTGTTGGTGTGATCTGGTGTGAGTCTTATAACCAAAGTAGCTGCAGAACTGTTGACCACACACATCACACACGTGGGCCTGAAGTTCATGGAACAACCTGTGGCTCTTGAACAGACGGGGATCAGAGAATCTCTTTCCACATAGGTCACACGCCATTCTCTTACTGATGTGTGCCGTGACATAGTGAAGTCGGAGTGAATTCTTTGCATGAAAACTGCTGGCACACAACTGGCAGTCATATGGTTCCACCTCTGCAGCATCACAAACAGGTTTCAGTAATATTCTCACGGTGCTCATTAAAAAAACTGTCTTTTGCCGTAGCTTGGTAGATGTGTACTGACATTTCAGAGAAACCTGCTCCCTCCATCATGGACACCCATGCTCACTTGCTCGCTCACTCACACTCACTCACTCACTCACTCATTCACTCACAAACAAAAAACAAACAAAACTAACTAACTCAAATCTCACTAATAGCTTGTTGCTTTATTCTTAACCTAGTATTATTTCAATTAAATTAAATTAAATTGAGGTAGCTAAAATGTACAACATAAGAGAAACAAGAAATTAATATGAGATGCACTGCACTCACACTGGAGAATATTAAGATTACAGTCTTCTGAGATATAAAACTGCAGACACAGACAGCAGTTCTGCAAAATGCTGCATCTATCTACCAAACCGTACAGCATCAGAGCCCACAAGATTGTAGTCTTAAATTTATACAAAATTTTTGTTTAAAGATCTTACTGACAGAGACATCAATTACACAGAATACAAAAATATGTCTGGGAGGAAAATATTAAAATGGTTCATAGACACCTATGTTGTGAGATTGAGAAATGGTCTGAGTTGGCTTATAATAGTGTTGTTTTAGTGCCGAAGCTTGAGATTTATAACAAAAGGAAGTTTGCTGCAGGGTTTAATATGCATTTTTAAGGCATAAAATTTTCTTTAGTATAAAAGATTTTAAAAACAATCTTAGAAACCTAGGCATGAATTTGTGAACTGGACTGAATTGGCTCAAGAGAGAATTCAATGTTAACCTTTGGGTTCTGTAATAGTGAATCTCTTTATCATCTGAAAAACTACACCAGCTCAAGAAATACCCCTATCACAGTAAGTTAAGTTAGTTACTTATATCTGCATATAGTGCCTTCAGTCTCACCTGGATGGAATGTGAACATGTGATTCATTGCTGTTCGTTTCCCCAAGCAAATCTCATCACATTTAACACAACTGATCACCATCTCGCCATCTGCTCCTTTGCACACTCCTTTAACATACCTATTGAAAGTACTGTGTTACTGTTGTGTAGATTGAATAAAACAAATAACCTTACCTGTGAATTTCCAATGAAATGAGCCCTCAGCCCTCTGTTACTAAAGCCTGCTCTTGCCTCAGGCTTCTAGCATGAAGAAAATTGCACCTTTTTGCATCAGCTTAGAAGAATGGTGTCTCAATAGAAAATAAGAACAATAGTCAAATAACATATTTATTTTTCATTTGAAATTAGTAAAAAGCCCCTAAATCATTGAAAACATAAAGTTCAGCTGAATTCTGAAAGTCAAATCAGTGCACAAAAGAATAAAAAGTAAAGTTGCCCCTGTCCATGCCATGAAGGCATATAGGTGGGAGTAGAGGTGTAGCTCCACTCCTCCTTAATCTCAGCACTGATGGAGGTCAACACCACGCCCCACCTGCTTTACCCTCAAGAAAGAGCCCCAGCACCCACTGAACAGAAAACTGAGAGGGCCCCAGAGCCAGTCTGGGAATCTTGGAAAAGAGAAAAATTCCTTTGCTCATGATTCGAACTCCAGACCATCCAGCCCAAAGTCTAGATGCTGTAATAAAAGAATTACTGAGATTTTGAAATCTCTTTTCCTTTCACCATATTCTGAAGTACTTCCCTTCATGATCGCTTATTGGAACAAGAAAAGAAGGTTCCTTCGGCATCTCAAGTGTACAAAGAACTTAAATTTACTGGCCATGCAGTGCAACAGTGTTGCAGCAAATGCATGCAATAAAATATAATTACTCTTTAGTTACAACATACCTACAAGTGCCTGTAATACTGAAGACAAAGGTTGAACATACCCCAGATGATACAGTTTCCTAAGTGCTATGTCGCGAATCCGCTCTGAAATTGACTGCAATGAATCCGTGGATGGCAGGAATGCATCTTGCTCCCCATCATCTCTCCCTATGGTAGAATTGTATCAACTGATGTGTAATGACAGTACAACAGAGCAGGTTAGCTCAGGTGGTAACACGCATAACTTCTATTTGGGAAGTACCCAGTTTGCATTTCAACTATTGGACCGAGTATCCCGGGTGACATTTTGTGGCCCTCCTCTCGTTCAAATAGGACATGGCTACTTGTTCATTCCATAAAAATAATTGTTCTTAATTATCCTGTCATACTATTCAGTCTAAACAGTATCTGAAGAACAGAATGTGGCAGTTGAGTGGGTAACATGACTTCCGTGTACTCAGGAGGTTTCAGATTTGAACATCAGCCCAGAGACTGATTATCCTGACTGAGATCTTCATAATTCTCAACAGTCCTTTCAGGTAAGTGTTAGAATAGTACCTCTAACTAGGTCATGAACAGTTAATACCATAGTCTTTCCAGTTCAACACTGACTAATCAGTCTACCACAGACCAAGCTAATGACAGAGTCATTAAACAAATTGTAAACAAATATCCAAATTAGATAAAATATGAAGGTTTTTGAGAACAGAGGTGATTAGAATATTTGCACCCAAGAGAGATGACGTTAACTGGAGGATGGTACAGATGACAAGTTGACCTCATCACCTACTGTTTGGGCGAATAAATCAAAGGCAGTAAGATGGTAGAAACAAGAAATATTTACATAATTTTGGTTAGAAAAGCTACTGGGAAGTGTGTGCTTTTAAGAGCAAGAAGAATGAAACTGAATACCAGATTGGACCCTACGGAAATCAGTTATAAGAACATCAAGGTGCTCAGGATCATAGGACCTGTAGCATTGTTTTTGCGGAATTTATTACTTAGTCAATAAATAGGACAGCCACTGAACATATACCTGGTGTCATGTACTGTGATGAGGAGAAGGAAGGTGGCCCTGATGTGCCATATTCACTATGCTCATATACCAGAGGGTCAGTTGGTGGAGATGACTGTACTGCTGGCGATACTGAACCCGTTATTCTATTGTATGGTTCTCTGTAAACAAGTAATTACATCTAACACAAGCAGAAGTACCCATTCTTAGCCTGGGATATGGCTGCTTTCATTCGTGGTATCACAGTGATATTAGCTAGGATTGTAATGAAAGAATAACACAAAAATGAAGAATGTACTGTACATGTAATTGCATAATTACTTACAAATATTGAAAACAAGAATTTGAGTCATATCCAGAAACTTTACCACAATACTTGGACACTGCTTTAACAGGTGTGGCTACCATATATACATATATAAACTGGTGACAGTACAGAGTAATTTTCACATCTTTAGTGTTCTTTCTTTGGTCCATGGCAGGAAACAGGAACAGAGCAGTGACATTGCTTTACACAAGTTAGTTCCCATGCCTTGTACCTTACCCTGCAAAAAACAAAGCTGCAAACTAATAGATAACAAAAGAGAACACCGGCAGTAGTAGTTTAACAGGGTGCAGGACAAAATCACAAGAGAAACGGTGCTAAGTTCAAATATTTGGAAATGACACTGACAAATCAAAATTACATTCATGAATGAATTAAGAACAAATTCAGAGAATGCTTGCTTTCATTTGTTCAAAACCTCATCTTCCTGTTTGCTGTACAAAAACATAGAGAATAAAATACATAAACTACAATTTTGCCTGTTGTTTTAGATTGGCATCAAACTTGGTCCCTCACAATGAAGGACAATGCCGGTGTTCAAGAACAAAGTGCTGAGGAAAATATTTGGACCTAGAAAAGAAGTAATAGGAGGCTGGAGAAAACTGCATGTGAGCCATCATGATCTATATTTCTAGCCAAACACTATTAAGGTGATTAAATGAAGGTGAGATGGACAAAGCATGTGGCATGTGCGGAACAGAAAAGAAGTGCATACAGCGTCATGTACAAACAAAAACCTGAAGAAAACAGATGACTTGGAAGATCAGGCATAGATGTGAGGATAATATTAAACTGAACCTTAAAGAAACAGGATGGGAATATATGGACTTCATTCATCTGGTTCAGGAGAAGGACCAGTGGTGGGCTCTTTTGAACACTGTACTGAACCTTGAAGCCCATAAAATGGAGGTAATTTCTTGAATAGCTCGGGAACTATTAGCTTGTCAAGAAGAACTGTGCTCCATGGAGTCAGCAGTCACATTAATTGTAACAGAAGTAGTAATAACTGTTGCAATACTAACAGCAGCAGCACTACTAATATAGCAGCAGCAGCAGCAGCAGCAGTAGTATTAGTAGTAGTAGTAGTAGTAGTAACCTATGGGAATGCAGTCCTTCCTTGAGAAGCCAACAGTAATTCAATCAATCAAGATATTCCCTGCCTTTTACTAAACCTGAAGGTTCACAAGAGCCGGCCTTTGGTCTCTGCCTTCAAACACATGTACTGAGTCCACACCATCCTACACTGTATGTGGGCATGCTGCCCCTTCCAACAGACAGACACATCGTACCTGCCATCACTGAGTGGACTGTGGAAGTATGCACCTCCAAAGTGTTCTCCATCCTCATGTTCAGTCTCCATGCTTCCTGCATATCACATACAAGTAATAATGTTAAGTTCTCAAACAGAGCAATTCACGAAGTGACTTAATGTCTTACAAAAAAGTTTTCTTGTTCATACCAGTACAGAATGAATTTTACAAGTCAAAGGTAATAAAACCATCTTAATAATATTTAAGAATACTCATGTAACCTCACATTTCAGCAGAATTCTGACATTTTTTGGGGTGTATAAATAGATAAATGCTATTAAACTTGTACAATCAAAACATACAATACATTAAACACAAGAAAGCCATTAATTCTACAGGTCTCTGTTGTTCTGGGATATGATACCATATCACTGGGTGATTGGTGCTCCTGTCCTTCTTGCTGCTCTGATTGGCCCACTTTACTTTTCCTCCAGGCAATCAGTGGTTACACTGACTCCATAATTAGGATGTATCACATAAATCGCAACCCAATACTGTAAACCGTATTTATTTTATTTTTTCAAAGATACCAAGAATGTGGTAAACAATGTGCATTTACAGCAGATGCTGAAAATGTCCCCCCCCCCCATCTTCTTGAAGGTAATCATCCACCCTTTTCACAGAGTTTTTTTGCAACTTTTTGAAGAGTCTGTTGCTGAGTGCTGGCAAGAGCTTGTTCAGTGTTTTAAGGTCCTCCAGGCTTCTTGATTTAGGATTGTTCACTCTGTATTCACACATCCACCACTTTGGCATTCTTCATTGGACATTTTGATGACCCTTGAAGATGAGACCAATACACAGTCTCAAAACATCAAAAATTCTTTAGTCACTGATTATACAGTGATGTGACAGCATATCCCAGAAGAACAAGAGACCTCTCCTACATTACTGCAAAAGACTGAAAACTCACATGATTATGCAGTATGTATGAAGGTAAGCATCGATGAATTCAATTATAGTACAACATTCTCAACATTGTCATATCCAATTCTGATGTGTCAGGGAACGATTCACATATTTGTCACTTTATTTTATATATATAAAAAGAGAGAGAGAGAGAGGGGGGGGGGAATTTCTATTATTAGGAAACATGAAGTGAGTCCGTTAATGTGGAGACACAGAAAATATGAATCACTAGGAATTCACCACATACTAACACAGCCGATTATCATTACATTCAGTAACTGAAAATCTTCCCCTTTATCTGCCAGTGGTCTGAATATTCTCCTTAGTAGTTCTTGAATAATCCCAACATATGTCCAAAAAACAGTCATCATGACCAATGGTAATTTTTAGTACATGCGTCAGTCTTATGTACAATATCCTTCTTTGAAACGTAATACTATTTTCAACCAACTGCACAGGCATATTGCAATTTGTAGTCTCATAAGAACAGGAAATTCTCTCATAATGTTTTGAAGCCCCAAGTTAATCAAAATAATAACTAAATGGTCAGTTCCTACCTAAAAGCAACAATACTCCATCTCTACCATAAAGAAAAACCAATTACATTGTTTAGGGAAACAATCACAATAGTCAGTATAATATGAAACATATAAATAAACTGGGTCGGCCAAATGCAGTTTCTTAAAGTTACGTATAATACTAACCGCTATGCTTTAAAGAATTAATGCACCAACACAGTATAAGTCTCTTGGTATCATAAAACAATCTCTCATATTGATAAGAGGAAAACTGTACATGTTCAATGAAGCACGTTATTTCAATGTCTCTGAATCATAAACAGTGAGATATTGCTTTGGAATATTTATGTCATGCTTTCAGAACTAAATACTATAAATACAAAAGTAGTAAAAACCATCCATGTACAATGATTATCAAACCTGCCTGCACATTATCAAAAAAAAGTGGAAAGAAAACTATCACAAAACCAACAAATCAGAACTGTTGCTACTGTATCATGGAATTATAAATAGGTGAAGCATTACCAACTACAGAGTGACACAAAAGCGGCACTACAATTTAAGGCTACTTCCACATTATTGTATGCTGTTGTAAAAACTGTTCAAATGGGCTATCAGTAAGCTGGATACACAGTTCATATTTCTCATGGACACTCTGAAGATTGAAACTCACTTATTCATGTACAAACAGCCTCACAAACCCAGAAAAATCCACTTTGCATGGCACATCACCACCTGACTAAACCTTTTGTGCCACTGTGTAGACAGGAGTATTAGCTCTGAAGGTCAACAACAAACTGTCTTCTGCTTGAGGTCAAGTGAAAGTAACCAGAGTCAGGCCTGTGTTTGTGGGTGGGGCCAAATGTGTACATTGGGTATGACTCAAATGGGGGTGGGGAAAAGAGAAAGTAAACTACTAGCAATACAAGCTAGAGTTTAAGTTGCTATATTCATATAATTTCCCCTCTGGAATGGATGACCAGGATTGTTTTCAGATTTTTCTTTCTGCCATTTGTGTCCAGACCAGCTCTGTGGTTCAGCTAACCTACTGTCTGATGAATAAAGTGGCCAAGAATAACAAAGCCAATGATTCATCTCCATATATGCTGGGGTTAAGGATGTGTGAATACACTCTCCCATGGCATCTGCTTCTCCATTGCAACCTTGGACATCCTAACACAGAGCAAACAAAACTAGACTACAGCTACAACCCTTTGCCTGTTCCTTGCAGTACTTCAACAACTAGCAGCAGTCAGCTGCTCCTTCAATTTCTTATTGAGGTTAATATATTTTGAATACATTACCTATAATTATCTTTCACATTCCCTCTAAAGATCAATAAGACTCTAAGCTCAATCACACATTGTCCAAAATTAATGTAAATTGTACACCTATAATTAATTTTATTTACTCTCTATAGCAAATATATACAACTATATAGCAGTTTTTGGTTTGCATATATTGTATTTGCTCTTATGCAGACAAGGCTTTCTACTCTACAACTTGTTAACTACAATATGTTAAATAAACCTCCCCAAAACATGGAGTTACAGTCGTAAAAGTTTCATATAATAGTTGCTGCCTGACAACACCACCATAAAGACTAGCATATTAATAGAATATATTCATCTTCATATATTACCAAACGTAATTGCTGTCAAATATAATACTCTTTATTGCTTATATCAATAATGCTGCTACATGTTCCAGTCCCCTTCTCAAACCATCATCAGGTATAAAAATAGATATCTAAAACACACATATGTATGCAAGTTGAAAATTTTTAATTTGTGAGCTCACAAATTTTACAATCTTGTTTTTGATTTTATGTAGCACTAAGTGGAAAGTTTACTTACTTGTACATTTCATAAGTTAAAAATAATTTTCTAAAATTGGTTTATGTTTCTAAAAAGCATATCATTCCTTTAGTTAAAATATTCAGCATTCCTGGTTTATGTGCTTTTGGGTAAGTGTGGTTCCTGTTGGGATACCATGTTTAATGGCTCTGTAAAGATTACAGAATTTAAAAATGAAAGTATTAAGGATAAAATTTTGAATAGTTTTTTTTATAAAATTTGGAAAGTTGTTTGTCTTAACATACTTACAGTTTGTGCTGATGTTTAAATGTTCTGACACTGGGTATGCTTCTTTATCTATGGTCATTTTACATATTTTTTGTCTGCGTTTTTTATATGCTGTTGTTGTTTTTATACCTGACAATGATCTGAGAAGGGGACCGAAACATGTAGCAGCATTATTGACATAAGCAATAAACAGTGTTATGTCTGATGGCAATTACACTCACTAATATTGAATCATGACATATCGGGATGAACTCCATTAAAAAAAAAAGATCAATTGTAACTTAATTTTGGCTTAAAAATTTAGAAAACTTTTAATACAGAAATGTAAGATTCTGATCTCAATCCATTTTAACCAGTACTCTTAACTTTTATAATTATTATTATCACCAGTGCCTGACTTATTAAGATATTATCCAAAACATGTAGCACATTTTACACAATAAAATGAACTGTCTAATAAAATAGTTGTGATTCAGTGATTTAACTTATTTGTTTTGTTCAAAACACAAGAGGATGTCCCATGTTAAAGATCACCCCTACTTCTCCTCTTTCTTCCCACACCTGCTGACATAGGAATGCAAAGAGAAGGGAATAAGAAGTGTGGTCTTATACCATAATCCAACTTCTTATTCTTCTTCCCATGACGCAACAGCCCCTAGTTGGCCAGGGCCTCCTCACTCTTGAGGCTTCACGATCACACTCAGATACACCACACTCTGTAGGACTCTGGACGAGTGATCAGCCCATTACAGAGACCTCTTAACTGACAACACACAACATTCTCAAGAGACAGATTGCCATCCCCACGGCAGGATTCTTACCCGCAATCCCAGCAAGCGAGTGTCCGCAGACCTACGCCTTAGACCGTGCGACCACTGACATCGGCCTGATATTCCAACTGTCACTAATATATTTCCTTACACACCTTCCCAGAGCAAAATGGCTCAATGTTTATTATTTATTATAGATTATTGAGCCTGGCATGGATGGATATGTTGCAACAGCAGCACCACTGGAAGCTGCCTACTTACCAAACCACATGGCATCATTTCCCAGAAAACCATAATTTTGACCCTCAATGACATGAGAATCTAAAATACTAGTTCATGTTTGTTAATACCAGAATACAGGAATTCTTAATACAGGTAGCCCTTGTTTTCCACACATTTGTTTTACGACTTTTCGGTTTAACGCTCCTTACCCATACCACTTCCTAACGCATGCCTTCTCATTTTTGGTTTAATGCCCTTTGGCTGGCTGAGCACTAGGATGCTGCCGCGTATATGAAACTCACAACACAGAACAAAACTGGGAGGCTGTGTGCTAACTGCAAACTGTGTCAGTTACGGTGAGCTTGCCATTTAGTTCAGAAGACAGATAAAAGTTTAGACTACATGGTTTGTTCATTTGTTTGCCTTTGTTTAATAGTACTTCTTTTTTGTTCTACCTACAAACACCATGATTACACACCCAATCAAGGTAAAAAAACTGACACGACGATAAATAATCGCAGCAATAATGTTAATTGTGGTAATATGTATGATCTGTGGATACTGCATTGACTTAGTGGTAAAGCCTGTGAGAGTGAATTTCATCATCCATGATCACAGTACGGAAAATCTACCATCCATGACAAGCATAGAAACTATGAATTAGGCAGGTACAGGAAAAACTGAGATGACGAATGACACAATACCTAACCTAACCATCATGACACCTACTTACCTAAAATTAGCACAAACAAAACCCAGTCTAACTGCAGCAAATATCTTAACGGTGATAACATTGTGACTGAGTTCAGAAGTCCATGCCAGTTAATTTAATCACCCATGACAACAGTGATATGGAACACATACCATCTGTGACAAGTGTACACAAGTTGTTTACACTTCCTTTTCACTTTACATAGGCTAAAAAATAATATTGTTTAGTTGTATATTAATGTCAGTAACACAATAATAATAATGATATAATATGTACATGTACATATATACTGCATACGAACAGGCTGTTGTTGGTATGAATGCCCCTAACCCCCACCCATTCCATTATTTCTTAAGGGAATATCATTTTTGATTTACACCCACTTTCTCAAGAACACAACTAGGGCATAAGACAAGGGCTACCTGTACATACATGACAACTCTTACTAACCACACAATTCAGACTGAAGTTTCTTCAACATCATAAAAGGTAGAATCGCTCCTAAAAATCTAGAATCAAAAGCTGATTATATAAAAAGTGGTTTTTATGAACATAAGATCCAACTACAAAAGAATTATGTTTATGCACACAAAACTCTAAGCACAGTTAATAGATGAATCAAGTTCACACATACCCCAATAC
Source organism: Reticulitermes lucifugus (assembly GCA_026260175.1). Taxonomy (NCBI): domain Eukaryota; kingdom Metazoa; phylum Arthropoda; class Insecta; order Blattodea; family Rhinotermitidae; genus Reticulitermes; species Reticulitermes lucifugus. Next base: position 35,633 of record JAKCWW010000067.1, read on the forward strand.
AAGGAATTCAGAATCTAACCAAAAGGAAATAAGTTGTCGTGTAGTACCTGCAGATATGGTCTGTGTACACATTTCTGGCTTCTGCCCAACTATGCAATGGCACAGAATCCATCAATCCAATTCTGAGGTGGAATCATGCATACAGCAGCATCTGTTACCCCAGTGACTGGTTGTTACAGTGATGGACAGGAGTGGGGACCTATAGCTTAAAAAATGTAAATGGTCATACCAGAGCACTGGCACAGCAGCATGCAGGGGGACAAACTGGACCAGGCAACAACCAGTCTTGTTGGATGCCTGACATTTCAGATGGATCCTAAATAATAACACACAGACAAATGGTTCACACTTGTATATTTAAGACCAGATGTGACAACTTCCTCAGGCAGTTAGTCACCAGCCTCTCATCACAGAGGCCCATGTTAAATCCCAGTCCACTCCATAAGCAATTTGTGGTGGATGAAGCGGCACTGGGACAGGTTTCTCCAAGTACTTCAGTTTTCCCCTGTCAGTATCATTCCATTGGTGCTCCACGCTCATTCATTCATGTTGTCACTGATGCTATACGATCTCAGTAATCAACAGCATGCTTAAATAATACACTAAAAGTGACAACTTCCTACTTAGTGCGTGGAACCGCTTGTTTCGGTTCCTTCATGTATGTAACAACAGACTTCATAACGTCCCTGTGGATGGTTGAAAGATGCTTCACAAGATGAGCCTTTGTGCGGAAGGAAGAGCCACATACCTATGAAGATACAGAAACAAGTTAGGCTGAAACTTTCTCTAAACCTCACCATGATACAGACCTAAATATACAGCGAAAATCATTTAAGACAACAGATGTTTTCTCACATTCAACATTAGAATAATCTAGCATAAAATTTTTCCCACATGAATTGCTCTTTTAATACACTTTCTGTTTAAAAATATTTCCCACTTAAAAGCATGAAAAGTTCATGATGCAACAAAATCTC
>JAKCWW010000067.1:36614-48556 GCA_026260175.1 Reticulitermes lucifugus
TACTTTATACACAGTGATGAAAGTTAATCAATAAGGCTGTTTTTGCACATCAATTTCATACAGCATGACAGATGTGGATTACTTGTTATGTGTGCCCCCTGTCATATCGGTCAATCAGTGGATCATGTTTGTGAAGCCTGTTAGTGTTTGAGAGCGGTTATTGTTACAAGGCTAACAATGGATCACAGTGATAATATAAGCCTCAGTCAACCATTTTTGTGCTAGTGCTATCAACTAGTACAGGTCCAAAACAATGTTACTGCATTTTACAAAACATAAAACCTGACACGCCCTCATGGCACATGGGCAACCTGCAAAGTGCCTGTGTTTAACGCAGCCTGTTATGACTGTTTTACCTAATTTCAGTAACCTGAAGTATTCTCTTTGCAAAATCACATTGCGTATGTGTACAGCTGTCATCCCATGAAGGCCTTAATTACGGAAAAAATGATCATCACGTGAACATCAAGAACCAGCATAAAATGTACACTGTTGTCAATTCAGGATAAGTGTGATAAGGCAAATGTATGCTACTTAAAATGTTCCTCATACAAAAAATCACTGAAGACCTTGGCATTTCTGCGTCAACTTTAATACAGTTATACCAAACTGAGATACAACATACAAGTGGTCTTTAAATGAACAAGAGCCACAAAACCATGAAAACAGAAAAACATAAGATGGCAGAATCAGTACTTATGGAACAGTTCTGGCAATAACAGCTTTTCATCTACCACCTGATGGTACAATTTCAAAACAGAAAGCAAATGCAGAAGATGATGAAGCCAATGCTGATGACTTCAGACCACTCCTTGCGTGCCATAACGCCACGCAACTACAGTCATCTTCCACAGGGCACCTCTAATGTCCCAGAGCACATGAATGTGTAAAAATCACTGAAGAAGGTCAGGTATCAAATGTGGTTTAATGGTGAAGATTATACATTTAATGTATAATTGTTACTGAATAATATTGCAGTAACATGAATGTCAGTTTCAATACAGAATTACAAAATGGCAACATTTTTACACTCACTCTTCTAAGAAATTTTCCTGCACAACAAGCCTGATTGTTTGAGTTTTAACAAAATCATTTTAAGAACATCTGATTGTATTCCCCTTAACATGTCAGATTATGCCTGGAGTCAGAACAGTTGTCAGAATATGGGCTGCTTGCTGACAGTCTCCAACTTATACATACTTTCTTTCGCTGCAGTACAATTAACCAATATGCAAATGTGAGATCTGATATTCTAATAGTGCTGACAGACCCTCTTCTGGAATGTGATACCATGCAGGGGTACAGGAGGTCCCCCTTATCTAATTGTCTGACAACCATCTGCTGTACATACAGGAAATTTTCTTTTTTTACAAATTATATGCAAAATTTTCCTGCAATTCTGAGCATCGTATCTGTAGATCACATATTTACCAACAGAAAATGGTTTCAATCCATTTCCCCATGTATGTATTTTACACAAGATAGGCAATATACATATAATGTAACACTGTGGTACATTGCATAACCACTGTTGCCATGGAAATGCAACAATGAGTTCCCTTCGTATTGCTGAGCCACACATGCTGCACTAAACATGCATAATACTGAAACTGTTGCCATGGAAATGCAACAGCAAGTTCTTTTCACGTTGCTGTTGAGCTACAAACTGTACATATGTCACTGTCAACAACACAAGATGTACAAAGTCATCATGTAAAGTACTCAAAATTTTTAGCCAATTTTTACCAAATTTGGACATTATTGACAGACTTTAATGAAAGCCTCCAATATAAAGTTTAATGCAAATCTGTTTGCTGGAAGCTGAGTTGATACATGCAGACAGACAGGCAGACAGACATGCCAAAGCTAATAGGGGCCTTTCACCACTATGCAAAGGCGCCTACAGAGGGTCACGAATAATATTTATTTGTAACAGTACTGTACACACCACCTCAGTCCTCAATAATCTACATTGAAATTATTTCTTATATGCAGAAATTCCCTGCTTAAAGGGTAATCACTTGAAATGGTGTTTCCTTTGGTCCCAGTTAACCCATGACATCGAGGACCACCTCTGTACAAACTTTTCAAAAGAAAATGCAGAGTCTGTATCACAGCAGGCTACTCTAAAATGCAGACAGCAGGCTCCTCCAAAATGTTTGTATGTATCTGCAAAATTACTCGTCATCACATTCTGAAAGGCAATAACCTTCATACCATGAAATGCATTTACTACCATCCCAATGTTGCGTATTTATGTTATAAGAGATAAAATGTAATTATTACAATATAGCGGGAAAGTGTGATAGCTCTGTCAGCATAGTTTTGGTGTGTCCAGTCAAATGCTGGGCAAGTAGCCCAAATTGAGCCACAGCCACTTCCTTCTATACCTTTCCAGTTCCTTAATCACATAACATCCTACCATTCCACACTAAACTGTCTGAGCTACACTGTCATTACATAAACTCTCAATCAATCAATCAATCAACCAACCAATCAACAGAGTGTACAAAGCCAGAAAGAAAGAAAAAAAACTGCAAGAAAAAAAGGAAAAGTCTGAGAGAGGAAGAAAACAAGATACAAATGTTTCATGTGAAAGGGTCTCCAATGGCAAGCTGAGTGACAACACAATTACATAGAATGTACCTGACAAGGGAATGGGCGTTCATCAGTGTGTGTATTGATGTGCGCCTGCAGATTGTTGCGCTGCACAAAGCTCTTGCCACACAGAGCACAACTGTATGGCCGCTCCCCTGTATGAACGCGCATATGATTCCGCAAAGTACCACGATCCGCAAAACAGGCATGGCAGTGTTCGCACATGTAGGGTTTCTCCTGCATAAAAGACAGTGTTCACTTTACCATATCATTCCATACCTAAGCATACCAGTCAATCACAGACCAACTTACCCCACCTCTAGATACACTCTGTATTACTGGAAATACACCAAATGGGCCTACATATTGGATAGAATGCATTTCATTGCATGAGTTCTGGAGTGATGTAATTATCATCATATTCCATCATATCTGTTCCATTTTGAACAGCAAATTGTACTGCTGGATTTCCTATGAAGAGTTGAATACTTGGTTGACGATCTTTTTCACAAAACCCGTCTACACTAGGGCCCGGACCAGAGTCTGAAATGTTGTTCTCATCATCACTCTCCTCACTACTCGATATTTCTGGAACATAATCTGCGCCTGAATCACTGTCATTCACAAGTTCCACATCAATAGAAGCCACTATATCTGCTTCAGTTCTAAGCACTTTTCGTTTCCTAGCAGCCATATTGCACTATGTATAAATAAACTCACAACCAACTTCACAGAAAGGGAACACACTACTGACTGCAGCCTCACAAATCACTTGCTCAACTCGAGACTAAACATAAATGTTGTGACATATTTATGATATTTTTTTACCCTAATGTACGTGACCAAATGCATATATTTTTTCTAGTTACATCAGCTAGGGATTAATAAAGATGTAAAATATGTTTCCTGACAGAAATTATTGTGTGCGTGGTCTATTGAAGGCAAGAAAGCAGAGTAAACTTTAGATCGACTAAAGTCGATGCTGGCAAATTAAAACGCAAATACTTAAATCGACCATGGTCGACTATGGCAGTGAAAGTGTTAAAGACATGAATGTGTGAGAGTACAGACTGAATTCAAATGACCTAGTGTAGAATCTAATAGCTCTTGTGAACATGTTACATATTATGATTGCTGCCTTCTGGGACGTGTAACCATGTATTGTGGTTCACATGTATCAATGTTGCAAAGGAACTTGCCAAGGAAACATCAGACAATATCTACCATGCTACAGGGTGTCACATCCCTGAAGACAGTACTTGCAAAAGTATACAGTACATACCTTGGTGTGGGTACGAAGGTGTCGCTTCAGGGCTGGATTCTGTGCAAACTTGCAACCACAGAAAGAGCAAATAAATGGCTTCACACCTGTGTGAGTTCGAAGATGGGACACAAGGGCACCATGCTCTGTAAAGAGGGTACCACACTCCTTGCATTTGAAGTTCTTTTCACCTGTATGTAATCGCATGTGTACCTTCAGCATGTAGTTGTTGCGGAAACAGCGCCCACAAGCTATGCACTGATAAGGCTTCTCACCTGTAACCAAACGAGATATGAGGGTCTCACAACAGCAAGGACTAAGATTATGGGCTTCTGGGATGTGACACCATGTATCTTGGTACAGAGGTAAGAACATTTTGGAGAAACTTCCTGCCTCATACTTCATGATAAAACACTGAGGCAGCAGTTTCGTCTGAAATACTGGTTATTAACTATCAAACTACATCCCAGACACTATAATCTGAAACTAAATGGTGAGCAAAACTACACAGCCTTCACGAAGAATGGTTGTTTTAATTATTTTTTGAACAACCATTCAGTACAATACTAGTATGCTTATATACATAAATGCTGAGAGTTTAGTCTTACAGCACCAGCTGTGGAGATGGCATCCCACATTGCAGAACAGTGTATGTGTTTACTCTAAAGACATTCTTTAAATGTGAGTGTCAGAAGTGCACAGATGTTACTGACATTTTAATGCTCATAATGCCTTCAAGCAAATTAGTACTCAATATGGTTTAAAAATGTGATAAAACTAGTTCTGTGTTACATAATCTCAGAAGCGATGTAGGACTTACATGAACAGCAAGAACTGATGAAACTGTGCAATATGTGCAGACAGCAGTCTAAGCAAAGTGACTTTTCTCATATAACCCTTATTATGCAATTCCTTGAAGGATGATCATGGATATTAATAGGGTATTAGTTATGTGTTTGCACCTGCATGACACTTCCACATTTAAAAAACGTTTTCACGGTAACCACCCTTAATTCTGCAGTGTAGAATGACATCTTCACAACTAATGCTGTCAACCTAAATTCCTAGAATCACTTTACACAAGCACACCGACATCAGATTAAATGGCTCCAAGAAGAGAAAGAGAACATTTAATATTAAAATGGTCCACACCATCATGAAGACCGTGTATTTACCGCATAAATTACAAGTAGCTACTACGTTCAGCAACATACCTGATTTACTTTTAACAAATTTTTGGTGTAATGACTGGCCAGAGATGATAAAGCTTTGCAGCCAGGCATGTGAAATTTGGAACTGTGGGAGATTACATATTACCTATGAAGGTTCTTCTTCTTCTGGCCACCACAGATTAGACATGCTCTGGGAATCTGCTAATGTGTAACTAGTTCAAGTAGGTTTACCATTGCTCTTGGTAAAAAGATATTTTCCCATTAAATTAACTCATAACTCACATTATTTGCTCTCTTTTCTCATGCAGTAATTGTACCTGTATGTATTTTCATGTGCTCCTTGATGTAACTCTTCTGAGCAAAAGTTTTGTTGCATTTGACACAGGCAAAGCGAGTCTCCTTTGAACAGTCCACACTAACCTCTTCACACCTGCACAACACACAGTCCAGTGCAGACATCATACATACTAAAATACCAGCCATTAAGAATCCTACCAACTTGCAACCCTCAGAAAACAAACATTTCAGAAACTGAAGCTTAGGTGAAAGACTGGGGAGGTGCCTAATGAATCAACATAAACAGCTTCTCCCAGTCACTGGATAACCTATGTCACATTACTACCTCCATATATACACCTAGCATCAAATTTTGTCAGCATATGACAACAGAAAATGCACAACAAAAATTGTGGGAATAGCCATGAAAACCTAAAACTAAGACAAATATACATCAAAATTAACACCATCAAACCAAACTCAAACCAAAACACTGATTTGGAAGAAAAATGACTGAGTAGGTGCCTCCCCAAAATTTCACCTAAGGATGGGAAAGAAAGAGTTTCTGATATGTGGTGTTGTGTCTTGAATACACAATGAAGCCGAGATCCAAACAGGCACCTTTCAAAGGTAAGTCACAAGCATTACAACATGATTCACCATTCTCAGTCCCAATAGTGAATTTCCGTGATGAGGGTTAAAAATCTGGTTCCATAACAGCAACATCTTTAAAACCGTGTGGACCACAAACTATCATAAAATATGAACTTCAGTATTCATAATTACAAAACTCCTTCTATCCTGCCAGTACCTGTAAACATAACGAATGACAGATACAAGTGACAAACGTAAGCAACCCCTACAATAAAAATAAGAATATAATATTCGGATATGTTTTAACACGCATACAAGAAACTAACTTCCATACATCAGGCACATCTGAGAGGGAAAGGTTCAGCTGAACCTAATTAACTATAAATCATTCCACTTACATAATTGGATCTTGCAACTCCAGTCTGGCCACATGTGGAGGCTCATTTTCATCAACATGCACACTGCCATTCGTGTCAACTTCAGTATGTTCAGATTCACTATTTACCAGTTCTGCTACCACAAATGTCTGTCCTTCTTCCTCCTCAGATTTATTTGACAAACAATCTTCTGTTTCTGGCATGGTGGATATTTCCTCTAAGTCAAACCCTGCAAGACCATCACTCTCATCCTCATAACCAGAATCAATAACAAATTTCTGTGACTGCTCTTTGTCAACAATGCCACCTTTCTCACTATTGTTTTTAACATCCATCTGCTTCATTCCCATGGCTGCAAATTTTGTGACTGAGATGGTACCAACACCTGACATATTCAGAAGGATGTGTGACACTTCATTGTTATCACTGCTGGGTAACTGATCATTGGGCTCTCTGTCCTGATCATTATCGCATATCCTCACAATATTCCTTCCCTTCTTTATAGCCACTATGTCAAGCTTCCCACTAGAATTTGGAGGTTGCTTTTGGTAACTCAATATCTTGGTTGTACAAGGTGGCTCTACTCCAGTTTTATCACCCACTTCGGTCTGTAACTTATGGTCCTTGTTCTGTTTACTGTTAATGGCTGTTTCTGTTATCTGGGCATGTTTAATAGCAGAGACAGAGTTTGTTGTGGACTGTTCTACTGATTCTGCTGAAACACTAGGGAAAACCTGAGTGCTGTTACTTGAAATGGACTTCAGTGCTTGAGCTGTACTCACAATCTCCACAGCAGTGGCACTTGCTGACGTTGATTCATCCCCTGCCTCTGACGCATTGTGCTGAATATAAACACAAGAATATGAATTTCAGGCTAAACATATTAACACACTGAACCTTTCCTTAGAAAAATTACCATAATTTTAACCCTTTTCATATTTCTCTGGCTAATTTAGAACAAAAAGGAGCCAAACAACATACATGTACATGTCTAACTTAACCTGGCCAATGAGGTACATATACAAGGCATATTCGGAAAGTAAGTACCGTTAGGCTATTAAAAAAAACTAAAATTTATTTTCAAAATCTGTTATTTTTATCAGATTCGCCATACCTTAAACTACTTTTCTACATAGTTTCCACCATTATTAAGGCTTTTATCATAACGGGGCACCAGTTTCTGTAACCCCTAGCGTAGAACGTGGCCGCCACTGACCACAGACGGCCGGCCGCTCCGCGGCTCCTCATGCACGTTATCATGACATTCGTTGAACTTTCTAATCCATTTCCTCACCCTTCCATCACTCATGGCATTTTCACCGTATACTTCATATATCTGACGATGAATATCAGCCAGTTTTACATTTCTTTCATTCAAAAAATGGATAACAGACCTATTTTACAGTCGGCGGGGCGCTCGATCATCTTGAACATTTTAAACGCACAGAACAATACGTAAACACTATCTGCTTTTCTCGTATTGGCGTCTGTGGCTTGCCAATGAATGAGGGAAGACAGCGCACATGCGCGAAATCACGACCTCAGCGCTGCAGCGGAAATATTCGCAAACGGTACTTACTTTCCGAATACGCTTCGTATGTCCAAATTATAGGAAGGGTGAAAAATCCTCAATATTTCACTGTGGCTGAATGCACTGGAGTCTTCTCAGGAGACCATCCTTCACAGTATGGAATTAATTTCTACACTGAAAAGGCCAACTGCTTCTGCATACTTCACTGCATATTGTTGTCAAACTTTTGCTACAGGGATATTCAGTACTAATTACATATTCAGAATGTATATTTACCAATGCACTCAGTAAATTTTCTGTAACAATGACAGTATATATTAATATTCATAATACATTACTACCAATTACAGCAAACAAAACTCTTTTTTGGGCTGTAACTGAATTTATTAAGTCATTTTTATGGGCATATTCTTGGGTAAACATTATTTAAGCTCACTATCAGCTATTACAAGTTCCCTCTCCACATTCACACAAGACAGCTAAGCCCCTACAAGAATTCTACAACCCTGGCTCATCAACACTCTGCTTATTGTCTAATTCAAAGAGACATCAACATAAAAACATTTCTTCAGAACCAATAACATCAGACACAACATCTAACATGCCAATATGATGTTTTAAATCAGGCAAATAATGAAGTCCACATAAACTGTCACAGTAACAGTAACACAATTCATAATTTGCACCTACACAAGGTGTAAGTTAGAAACCTGTCAGCACAGTACAATGAAAGTTAGAGCAGGCTGATCACAGATGGATGATAACTAATTTCATATACATACATACATACATATATGGTTCTATTTAAAAATTTTCAAAGGTATATGGAATTCCACATGGGACAAGGAGAGTACTACAGGAGCAGTCCATCATATTATGATAAAACACCTTGTATGTACTTACTTTATTACAAATTCCTCCACAAAAAAAATTCCAATTTCTTAATGTGTGTTCTGTTTCTATGCACGATAATTTGAAACTGTGGAAAGTTTCAACACGATATAAACATTGGTAGCACAACTGATTTGGTAATTCATCTTCTGCACACACCTAGAAATAAAACCACAGCAACATAAATATTAATAATTTTGCAGCATACTAACAATATTAGTACTATTAATATTACTAACTTTAACAAGAATGACTGAACTAAAACATAAGTCGAATATTCTGCGTGCCTTAAGATTGATCATGTAACACGGCAATAAGCACACACAAAAATTCTTCGGTACTTATGTTACAGCACCCTTACAGCTGAAAACAGCATCTGTCTTACAATTACGTGATGGCACAAAAGCGTTATCAACTTACATTTATTGAAAGGTACGTCTTTATTTTGGATTTCAAATCCAACTTGACACCTTCGGGGCCAAATAAATTGACGCCCAGTTGATGTTCAGAAGCACACAGCCGACACCTTTTAAGGTACAAATCAAACTCGCCCATCGTAAGTATCTGAAACGATTTGAAAAATACCTCAAAATGACAACTGTGACAGCCGACGCACAAGAAAAATTGCAAGATTACACACGAACAGCTTGCTTCCTAGTATTGCCGACGCAATAGTCTTCGTCAACTCCGTGCAAGTCATAGATTACAGGCGCACGTTAAATGGAACCCTGCATGTTATGTTCCATATGGTCTGTGCCTTGGAACAGTGGTTGGTGGAGACACCAACGGCAATGATGTGCGTTTCTGGTTCCTTTATTCCACATAGATGGCAGAGAAAGGTGGTTTTGTATGCAAGTTGTATCATACGATAAATACCGTTAACGTCCTGTGCTGCGGAATGTGCTTCGACTGTAGTTTTCACAGTGTTCAGAATTGTTGCCCTCGTGTTTTAATTGTCTGGAAAGTGATGCGACTAGTGATGATGAGCCTAAGGTTCAAATAAAGTGAAAATAATGACCCTCTTGGACAAAATGGACGTGCTGGGGAAGTTGGAAGGGTGTGGGACTCACATTCTCACCATACAAACTCAAATGTCTGGAAACCCCCAGCAGCGGGGAAGCCATGGCCCGCAAACAGGCCGAATAGCCATGCTAGAAGGAGGAGAATAAATTGCAGTGGGGAATGAGCATTGTTGCGGCCGGAACGCGTGTCGGTATGAAGGAATAGATTAATCGAGACAATGAAGACGAGATTAGGGGAAGCGTTAAGGCCAGTGCTGCATCTGAATGGCTACTGGGATAAGCTTTGGCGTGACGAATTTAATGACTTACGGCAGTTCCCCAATCTGAAGGATGAAACAGGAACTTGTGTTCGATCTTAACCAAACTTTAATATGGTAGACAGATTTTAGTAATATATAGCTACAATTTCATGAAGATCCGTCGGGTGGGAGCAGACTCATTCCATGCGTACGGACAGACAGACAGACGAGGCAAACATGACAAAGCTAGCAGTCGCTTTTCGTAATTCTTTTGCGAAAGCGCCTAAAATGGAGGATTCAATAATTTTGCATCTTTACAACACATTTATTACATAAAGTTAAAATATGCAAATATCTGGTTAGCTTACCAAATTATCTTGAAAACTTTAAGTAGCAGGAGCAGGGTTAGGTCAGTATAGTAATGCCCGAGCAATCGCGGTGACATTACCTGCACAGCATCCATACTGGCTCTGTTGCCCCTTCTTCGCGAACAAAGCTGACACACCGGAACCCCACCTATCGTTCACCGCCGTCTAGGGCTCAGTTTCAGGCGAATCTCCACGTTCTGTAAATATCTTTATGGTCTGGCACTATCGTCTAAAATATCATTTTTCAAACAAACAGTATTTTAGAGAAAGGTATTAAAACATCTTTACAGTAAACCTAAAGTCAGCAGATTGACATAACGCTTAGACATACATGCTCCAATTTGTGTAAATGCACAGCGCATGGTTGCTTAGAAAACGGCATCTAAATTTCGTAAAATTAACATTGAGCAAATATAGCGTAGAACGCCCCTTTAGTGGACGATTACAAATTATTTTCTCCTGAATTCGTTTATAGCCAGGTCACTATTGGTGTCAGGTTGATTCTGGTAACACAACCACTTGGAAAATGTCCCCTGGGAAGACCTAAAGTAAAGGGGAAGATAAAAATGGACCTTAGGAAAATTGTTTGTGATGTCAATAAGTTAATGGCACCAGCTCTGAAATTTAGAGAGCTTCCAGAAAATGTATAATTCAGTTTATACTGCTTTGCTACTGTTTTCATCAAGCTCCAATTTGCAACATTTGCAACTAACGTATCCTGTTTGGCCAAGGAACGGTGCATTCCCTCAGTTGCTCATTTTGAAATAAACACTTAGCTACAGTGATATGAGAGGAAGCGAACATATACTGCATGAAACATGCCATTTTTTCGGCGTCATATTTTCTTCAGTACCGACCTATTCATTTAAAATGTCCCTAACTTCATCTCCGTTTACCTTTGCAATGAACACACCGGCACCATGTCCATTCTTTAACTACTTGCTTCAAATTTTTGAATACGGATTCCTGTTCTAAACACACCCGTACTTTCACTAATAAGTTCACCCTAGAACAGGCCATGAAGGCCCAGAGGGAGATTACAGGTATAGCTCTAATCTCTCTTTAACCTCGGTACTAGATGGGGTGGGTGGTCAACTCCACGTCCTGGCCGCTTTACCCCCGGGAATGAGACCCAGTACCCATTGTGTAGCAGACTGGTTGGGCCCGAGGGCCGGTCTGGAGGGGTGCGGAAAATCGCGCCACCACCAGGATTCTATCCCCGGACCGTCCAGTCCGTAGCGAGTCGCTATACCGACTATGCTATCTGGGCCCACACACTTTCACTAATAGAGGAATAATATCTGTGTTCGTTACAGTTTTTATCTCTGGCCCATTATTTTGGAATTTAGTGACGTACACTGAGTACCTTGTGGTTTAAGTAGATATTTCAGCAATACAGCAATTCACCAACCTGTTGCAGAATGCTACTGCATATCCTGCAACAGGATGGTGAATTCCCCTCCTCCCACCACTTTCGACCCTCTCCTAGCTTTCAGTAGATGTGAAACGTAAGGATAATGTCAAACATTCGAAATACTTTTTTTTTTGTGTATGGCTCGACAGCCTTACATGGGCCTGGGCCTCCTCGTTTCGTCGAGGCTTCACGATCACAC
>JAKCWW010000067.1:56374-93637 GCA_026260175.1 Reticulitermes lucifugus
CGAACCCCGGGCCTCCGTGGTGAGAGGCCGGCGACTAACCGCCTGAGCCATGGCACGGCCCAATATAATCATAAAAATAAATTAAGAAACTCACTGGTGTAATAATATGTCAGAATTAAAATGTATTCGGTACAGAGACACAAGGAATAAAACTACAAACCACACTAACATCCACTGAAACTTGTTTCATGAGACAAAAATATACATTTTTCACAAGCATAAAAACACTGCATATTTCACAGATTTATTCCATACATCGCTACAGAATGGGCTGTAAGTAACACAAATGAGACAATTAGCTCAAGAAGATTACAAAATGCGATGAAGAGAATAAGGTTCTCTTTTTAAGGTCACTAACAGGCAACTGTTCCTGAACCTGCGACATATGATGACAACAAGGATGAAAGTGGAGCTACATACGTCGAATTATTTGGGCTTATGGGGAAAAGGCTGAAGTGAACTATTTATGCTAGGATCCTGACATTAAAGTAGAAGAAATGAGAAACACTGTTAAAACAATATCGGCCAGAAGAGCTTTAGAATGAAGAAACGTCGAGTATAGCAAAATACAATTTTCGAAATGTCAGTCTGATGACGTGAAAGAATTCCAGTGCTTTAAGTACACAGACATAGGGCAGTAACAGGAAGCATCGCCTGAAACATGTTTTTGAGATAAACAATAGGCGTTCTACACAAACAAAACAAACGTAGAAGCAAACACTGAAACAGTGAGTTATATAGATTGTCAAATAAGACGCAGAGTAAGATTCTGATTTGTAAGGTCACAAACAGACCAGCTGGGACTAAACCTGCGAAATAAGAGGGCGAAGAAGACGTGAGTGAAGTTAGGTATGTCGAGTTAGAAAGACAGGAAGGAGGGGGGATTTTATTACTATTATTTCATGTTAGCATCACGGCATTCACATGGAAGGACTAGCGGAACTGAAAAAATCATTTAATGAACTTTAAAATTGAAAACCGAATATTGCTATCAATATATAAAACTGGTGGTTTAAATATACAAATTTTTAACACTGTATTACACTACCAATTTGAATTTTAATTATTAGTAACCAGGCTTTCATCATCCTATATATTCAGAAGAAGCAGGATGTATAAACTAACATGTGAAAGCACCAACTCCATAATTCGCAATATAAAGCATTACGAATATTAACAGTATCCTATTCCCCACATTAAGTGTCCAACATATTTATATTCCTATGCACTGCTGCTGATATATTCATAAGAAGCAGAATGGATAAACTGAAGTGTCAAATCACGAAATCAATAGCCTATAATATACAGTGTTACTAATACTGATAGTATTCTCTTTCCTATATTATATATCCAATGCATTTATTTTTCCATGTACTGCTCCTAATGTATTCAGAATAATCAAGATAGATAAACTAACATATCAAAACACCAACCCAGTAATTCACGACATAAAGATTACTAATACTAGCAGCATCCCATTCCCCATATGTTGTTATAGCTATACGTTCCATTGTTCCTATTTACACCATGAAGGCATATAGGCGGAGTAAATGTATTGCTCCACTCATATTTGACCATATATTCACTACGTTTATCTACGTACTGCTTCTGACATATGTAAAAGAAGCAGAATAAATAAGCTAACCTCTCAAAACATCAACCCATTAATCCGCGACGTAATGTATTACTAATACTATTATTATCCTATTTCTCATATGTTGTAATAAGCTGTTCCTGTTAACACCATGAAGGCATATAAAGGGGTTGATGTACAGCTACACTCTTAACCATACATCCACTACGTTTATCTATGTACTGCTTCTGACATAATCAGAGAAAAAAACAATAAATATGTGAAGACAACAACTCAGTAATTCGCAACAAATTATTACTAATACTAATGTTATCCTGTTTCCCATGTGTAAAGTTATCCCTATCTATGCCATGAAGGCATACAAGGGAGTAGATATATAGCTCCACTCATTCTTAACCTTCCTATGTACTGCTTCTGACATATTCTGAGGAAGCAGAATAAATAAGCTAAGAAATAAAAGCTCCAACTTAGTAATTCCAACATAAAGTGATACTAATACTAATTGTATCCTATATCCTCTCCACGCCATGAAGGCATATGGGTGGAGTAGAGGTATAGCACCACTCATTATTAACATCGGCACTAAAGGCTATTTCCCATATTTTTATAGTATATTTATAGTATATTTATATAGTATATTTATCTTTCTATGCACTGGTTCTAACGTATCCTGTTCCTTACCATTGAAGATCGCTCTCTATGAATAAATAATCTAAATTTGTGGAGGTACCTTATAAACTATAACTTGTAATAGGCTTAAAAGCTCGAAATAAAACTAACTGCTTATTAATAATGTTTCAAAAATCATGTTGTTTTACCAAATTAACAGTTATGTGACATCAGAAGCAGAACTGTTTAAAGCAGAAGTTGTAATTATTACAGGGCTATATAAAATCGTGTTCCGACAAATATACACTATTTATTATCTGTTATTTAATGCAGTTTATATTAAAATAGTCCAACATGTTTCGAACTATGTTTGTTTATCTTCAGGGACTCAATTGTTTATTACACCAGCTATAGACGTATGGTACTTATTAAAATATATAAGTTAGTAGATAAAATGTCGCTGTGTTGAGTTTGTGGTCACTGTATCTGCTGCTTCTTGTTCACCATTTGTTTGTTAGTACACCACTAACAAACAAATGGTTTCAAAGAGACGTCCATTACAATTGGAGAACACGTAGTGTAACCTGCAGCAGTTACTCGCGGATGAATACATTAGAGAAGCTAAAATGCAGATTTATGTTAAAATGGACTTTTGCAAGTAATATTTCACGTTAATTCATACCGATAATAATTACAAATTATATTTGACTCGAAACGTGTAACTGTAGAACTACAGATAAACTACGATGAAATTCACAACGACAACAAAGTTACATTGTGTTAAGTTCGAAACTTCGGAAAAGCGTCAAAATCATATTTAATGTAAACAAGCTTATTTGGTTTCCAACTACTTTTAGTTTAAATTAATATAAAATCATATATACGGGCTAATTAAGTAGCAAATTCCACTTACTATGGTGGCCTGGGACCTACCCCATGTAGCCTGCAGATGGGCAGCGACGTAGCACACGTCCATCCTCAACGAATATAACCGAACCTATGCCAGGGTTTAGGCGCGAATCAGTGTTATAAGGTACGTATGTCCTAAGATGTCGCTCGTGTCAATGTCAATAAACTCCAGTGGTGGATTACAACAACTAGTTAACATCTGTCAGTTAAAAATCGAAACCAAAGGATGTGAAATGTTCAAGAATTTCCCTGATAATTCTCATAATCTTAAATGTGCGTTTTAATTAAAGAAACTGTCCCAACATTAATATTTCGATTAAAATTTTATTCTAACCTGTTCCGATGTGACACGTGATTTCTCGTTCTAATGGAAGAAACAAACGTCCAGAATATCTGGAAATAAGACATGTATTATAACTGAGGATTAGACAAATTTACTTAGAAACAGCTTGAAAATTCCCAACTTTCGGCTAATAGTTTTTGAGGTCCAAATGACAAATTAAGTGGCAGACTAATACTTGCAGTACCTAAGAAATGAAACACAGTTTTATCTAGAGAAGCATGTGAAAATTTTTACAGACAATATTAAGACTGTGAAATCGCGATAGCTCAGTCAGTATAGTGACTAGGACACGGGCTGGCCATAAGTAATAGCTGTCAGATTCCCTGTAGGGTCAAGAGATTTATCTCTTCTTCAAATTGTTCCGGCCCACCCTGGGGCCCAGCCAGCATCCTCTTCAATGGGTACCGGGGGGGGGGGCTCTCCCTGCGAGTAAAGCGATCGGGGCGTGAGGCAAAATGCTCAGTTCAGCCTGGAGCCGAGGTCAAGATTTAGTGGGACTCTACCTGCAGTACCACATACGCCTTTAGAGCGTGCACAGGGACAACTTTCCTATTGAGACTGTTCGACTCACGACTGGGGTCCGCAGTCTCGCCCTATCAATTCTTGTCATCACGTGCCTGAAATTCTGTAAATTCATCTCTTACTACTCATGCCAGTTTTTGTACACTATTCGGAATAACAGTTGCCCGGATGTACTGGCTAAGGCTAGTATTTTCCGCATAGGCATTACTTGTACAAAATTTAATGTCCAAATGCTGCGGTACGAAATTTTGTACGTCATTTTGCGCCAAACGACCGAAACGGAAATTCTGGCAGGAGGATCAAACACAAAGTACGTTCATGCTGTGCTTTCTTGGTTGTGACAACTGCCTCAATCTTGAGTTGAAGTGACTTAGACTGTGAAAATGGAAGCATGAAGTTCTTCCGAAACGTTGCTATCAATACACAAGAATACTCTGGCACCAGAATGCAACACTCTGGACACTTAACCAAATTCTGCTGACTCTGTAGTCGGGGTTCAAGTCACAAGAGGGAGTATGGGGGGGTTTCTTCATCATCAAGTCAACAAAGTTTTGGGGCCCAGTGTCCAATGAGAAGGAAGGGCTCTTCATAAAACGAATATGATAAGAGCACGAGATTAGCCAGTTACCTCTATCGTCGTGCCGAGGTTCAACATAAGCAGAGGGGTCGGGTTAGCTCGGTCAGCATAATGACTAGGGTACGACATGCACGACCTAGAAATCGGGGTTCCATTTAAGGCAGGGTAAGAATTTTCTCTATTCTCCACAACATCCAGGCGGGGCTCTGGGACCCACAAAGCCTCATATTACGGTTATCGGGTAATTCTCCCCCGGCAGTGAAGCATCCGAACATTGAAGCTACTCACTCGCCTACATTTAGCGCCAAGGTTAAGAATGCATGGAGCTATACCTACATTTCCTCACGTCTTCTTGACCTGGTCCTTAGGCACAGATATTGGAATTAGAAGAGATTAGAAGTACTCTAACAAAAATTCAATTTTACAATATGTATTTGTAGCTGTGTATTACAGAATGGAATGTGTTATTACGGTTTTATTTTATTGTTAGCAATGTAAAGTGTTATCAACGTGCTTGTATTTAATAGGCTGTTCTAATTTGCAGCAACCCGTAGAACACCGGCGTAACGCCATGTTGCTGCGGTGTGAGAACTTCATGTAACTAAACAGTTAAGTCTACTTTTCGCAGTTACGTAATATTTTATTCTAATTTACCGCTATCTAATTTTTACCCCCTTAAATACTTTTTTTTCCTGTATAGATTCCAACTTACGCTTTAACCTTAAAAATGTATCCACGTCCTTAAAATACTTTTTATTTATGCAGTGATATTCTGTATAGGCCTACATACAGGATTTCATTGAAAGGTGTAGTACACTAAGTACCTGCAAGTAAAATCCACCACTGCATCTCTTCCCCTACAAACAAGTGTACGTCATCAAGGCCATTCTCCCCACCCTTATCACTAAAGACACGTGCGGTGGTGGATACTAGATTTTTCATACATTACAGTACCAACAAAACAAAACAAGAGCCCGTAATGGACAAACGGATATGTCCTTATTTATAGACCGGCAAGATGCAAATATATAATATTTACTGTAATTACATAATGCTAAATCTCAACATTTGTAAACAATTGTTCACACAAGAGGCTTTGATCGGTTTCAAACTTATTTCGGCCCTATTTTTATATTCTTGGTTTATTTAGCGACGCTTGTAACTCAGGCTTTTGGTGTGTCGAATGGCCGTATCATTCATGAATGATTAATTGGACAGGATCTGGAAGGAAGCGGTTGTAGCCTAATCTAATGTACTACCCCGACATTTGGCTGGACGCACTGAGGAATTCCATGGCCTCCGGAATAAGAAACAAAAGTGCAGACCACTTCACTGCAATGTATTGTACGAATGTACGCTTGTTACGCAGTATTGTCGCAGTTCCACGAACACTGCACTACGTCCAAATGCCCTTCGTTAGAGTCTACAACCTCTGAACTTCTGTAGGGCTAAAATTGTCTTAAGGAGCCGACAATTCTCTGGTCTGATTTATAGTAGCTTCATAGTAAGATTGTACAATTTGCGTTATATACATGCGATTTGTAAATTTATCGTTTGGAGACTGAAATGTGCCCGAATAGCGCATAAAACTTAATATCCTAACTCACAGTAAACACTTAATGCTGACAGTAATACTAATAATAATAATAGCTAAGGGTGTTAAAAGATTCAGCACCGCTAATATAAAGGTCCTTCACTGGACCTATCTATTTGGTTCGGTCCACTTGCCATCCTCAGAACCCATCTACCTAAAATCTAACATAACGTTATCCTTCCACCTCTTGCCGGTCTTCCAAATAAAGGTTTTCCAACAGATTTCCTCACCGAAATTCTGTGCGCATTCCCCAAACCATTATATTAACAAGAAAATTAGCGTCCTTAAAGTTGGAGGCATTAAGCTCCATAGCCATCGCCATGTCAGCCTCACATCTCATATTAATGACAGTGACAACATGAACAGTGGCATCAATCAGTCCAGGTGGTGTGCTTCATGCCAGGTGGCTCTGGAACTCTTCCAGAAACTCGTTACAACTCCGCCGTTTGCTTGGAGGGTAAGCGAGCTGCTTCAGTGGCATAGGTCCGGCCGCAGCCAAGCTGTCTGTCTCGAGAGGCGACGTACAAGGGCAATGCAATGGGACACGTCTAAGGTTCTAATGCCCCCGATTTATCTACATGATATATGAAGATTCAGTTCCTGCCTCGCAGTAAACACACTACTATCCATTACCAAGGTCAACTGTTTAATGTTGTTTATGGAAATAATCGAGGTTTATTGTCGCAATCGAGGCATGAATACACTCCGTAGATAAAATGTAAAGCTTTTTGAGTACTTAAGCAGGTGGTGCATACAGTTACCACTGGTACAAATATTACCCGTAACAGGAAAGAAATGCAAATAATAGAAACGCATTTTCATTGACCTTCCAAACCCTTTCCTATTGCCTGTTGGACAGTCGAAACGTAACCAGCCTGCCACGTCACCGCAGTATATAGAGTGAGACAGACAAACACGATCTGGTCAGCAAGGCTGCGCGTGCTGGAGGGCATGTAAAGAATGACCATGATGTGGTATTGGTGACTTTAAACTAGTGCATTTATAACACGGATTTTTAACTGGCTTAAGACATCGATATGAGGTAGTTGTTTGCAAGTTGGTTAGGAAAAACAAAAATGTTTTCTTTCAACGAAACACACTATTTTCGTTTTTCTTCCATGATTCAAAACTGAGATTAAAAATAATTTTAAAAAATCTACCCCTGCGGCCCGCAGCTGTTTTCTTTGGAGCAATATGGCCCTCGCCGCTTTCCGAATTGTGCACTACCGGCAACCCCGAATTATTTCTGTAGTTTTTCTCAGCCACTCCACACATAATCCTGGGAAGATTATTTAAAGAGGATGTAAGTTAGGATGATACAGCAAGGATTAAGGGGGAGTGATCCTGGCCTGCCTTTGAGCACTGTCCTTAGTCTCTTACGTACGCTGGGGGGAAACTGTGGACATGCCATAAACGGCACAAAACAGTACTTAATTTATGCTAGTTGCAGACGATGGTGCGGCCCCTCTGACAAAAACAACTTCACAAGGTAAAAGTAAAATGGTGCCTGTGCTTCATGCACTTCACACTGAACGTTCATGGATTGGATTGCTTAAAAAAAAACATGCTTTTAAATTACAGGCCCAATCACAGGAGGCCAAGTCTGGGTTGTTCAGTGGCTGTTTGAACACCTCCTGATTGTGTTGCGAATACATGAATACATGCGTTTACTTTTCAGACCTTCCTCATACCAAGTGAACTACTGGACAGCTATGCACAGTCAAACATGAAAAAACAGTGACCAGTGCAAAGTCCTGTGGGCAAACAGAGAAACTCTGTTCTTAAAACTCGATTAATTTTATGGTAATAACACCTGTTACACACATACCTATACATCTCTTTCCAGTAACAATACTGGACCGTAAGTTAGTGTCTTCCTCTTTGCACAAGGACTGTACAGAAAGAATTAATAATTAGACAACTGGGCCATAGACACAACACAAAAAAATATGATTTTGTAGAAAACCTGGTGCTAAAAATCAAAGTGAAACGGAACACAGACTTCAGCAGATGAAATGTGGGGGGAAACAATGGGATTAGCCAGAGAGATATATTAAGGAATTGGTGACAAGACTAGATGAACAAATGAGGTTTTAAATCTGAAAATGTGAGAGGATGTATTAAATCTGGAACAAAATGAAGAATAATTCCCTTTCATATTCAAGGTGTAAGGACTGCACACGTTTGTTATACTGTAAATTGTTTTACTGGTACATCTATGTTACACAAGGCATATGATTGTTATATGTCACACCTATGGGAAACCTCTAAATATGTGCAGCCATGGGATCCCATCACTAAATACTACTACTACTACTACTAATAATAATAATAATAATAATGTGTATGTCTAGATCATTAACAAAATAAATGAAAAACACAAGACATTAATGGAACAATGATGCAACAGTGCAAAAGAGAGTCATGTAGTGATAACATTCAACTTTTCAAACTAGTAACCTGTATCAAGTTGCAGGTTATTGCAAAGTTTGCAGGATCCTTGCAAGTACCATCAAAATTCTTCAAAATTTATATAGTAACTACTTTTCCCCCTTGCACACTACCTTTTCTTCAGGTTTCCTGCCCGTTCCCTAATATGACTGTGGTTGTTATAAAAAACAAAAAACTTTTAACCTGTAGACATATATCCTCTCTCTCTTATCAGCACAAAAATCTGAGTATTGAAATTTGATCATGCCCTCTTTTGCAATGTCTGAAAGGGGATAAGGGAAACTTGCTACTTTGGGGTGCAAGTGTAAAGTCATCCCCCCCCCCTCTTTTTACAGATGATGAATTACAAAAAAAGCTATTGTCATACATTCATGTAAATATGGTACCTTTTCCCAAACTCATCATTTACAAAGCCATGATATGACACAATATCAGCTTTACAAAGCACAGATCACGGTTTTGTGGCCGAACTCTTGACTAGCCTACAGCCTTCAGAAAAGAACAGATCTTATGTTGATCACCGTTTCTACCTTCAGTTAACAGACTGACATACAAACAAATGTAACACACAGTTCTCCATGAACTGTGCAAAGAAACAGACTAACTATGAGATTCATGGAGACTAAAATTACTTCTCTGCCTAATTCTTGATTCCGTTGTCCAATGCGACAAATTTCAGCGGTAACCTAGTGAGTACAATCCACTTAACACTAGTAAGTCATTCCTGCAGAGTAATGCAATACTTCCACTTGCTGGCAGTATTTCACACAACGTACTCTCTTAAAAACATCAACTGTACAAATGCAAAGGGAAAGCAACTGGTCAATAAACCTGAGCAGTTCAATGTTTCAGGTTCTCTACCACCTGACTTGGGTGTCTACATGCTCACAAGAAAACAATCTCACAGACACAAGTAACTACTCTGGCAGCACTACAATCAAATACTGCACTAATAAAATAACTCTCAAAGCTTAAAAATATATATTTAGGCTCTACATCCACACTTTTCAAAAATATCAAGTTGCTTTGCAGAATATCATCCACCTTAAACTAACATATATATGAAACATTTTCCATTGTCTCATTTTAGTTAAAAACACGTTTCAGAAGCTGACTCAACTTTCTTAACCAGCTACAAGTCTGAAAACTACTCCACCAATTTTGCACCTGATGATGGAGGCAAAGGCAGCCTCTGGAACATTTCATTTTTAACCAAAATTAGACAACGGAAAATGTCCCATATACGCGGCACACCATCGTCATAGACCTTTAGAATCATCCACCTGTCTGAAGTACATGTATAAATTTTACATCATTCGACACACAGCTGCAGGGTTCACTGAAATTAAACCTTTCTTCATCACAGTAATACTGGTCTTTGGAAGGAATCATTAACAATCCCATGCTATCTCTACTGCATTCTGAAGTAAGCAATGTGCTACGATATCTGAGGTTCTCACAGCAGTGCTGATGAAGATTCAAGTCTTCTGTGATGTCATGTCGTAAAGAGCTGTCTACCAGTCAACACAGTGTAACATTCCCGAAGACATGAATGTTCAGTGTGCTTTGATTTCATGTCCTTAGTCAGGTATTTCAAGGAACTTTTCATATGCAGCAGTTTTGTAATGGAATGACTACTTAAGGTAAATGGGAGAATCTATATTCCACTAATCTCAAACCCAATAACCATAACACCAAGTGCTGACAAGAACCAAAGTTACTGTCACTTTTTTCTCAGTTACACAAAGCCATTTTGCAAAAATCATTATACAAAGTCACATGCCCAAATCTCATAAAACATAAATTTTCTCCATACACAGTACTTCCAACCTAACACGATATCACAATATCACAATACATGTTCAGTTCTGAGGCAAAGATTCTATGACCCGTTCATGGTACACAACCTGGGACTGTCACCATGACACTTTACTGGGGAGGGCATACAGTCAGACAATGATCTTCCACATGTTAAGGCCTCAAAGACAAGATGAAATACTGGCTTCTTTACTGAAGTGTACATCCTTGTTAACAGGTGTGGTGAATACTATACTGTCAAAGTATGCACCTGGTGTGCATATGTCAAACACCCGATAAGATAAACGAACTAATAGCTGATGTCTTGTTAGCTAAATTTCAAATGTCAAACACCAAACAAAATATGTATTCCTTACTGAAACAAGATAATAAGGAGCCATGAAATGTGTCATAAACCACATGAATCTAAAATCTCTTAAGAAACAAAAATTTTCTACTTCTATCAGTCTATAGCACATCACATGAATGAGTAGAGTAGGCTTGAGAAAACAGTCATCATTTATAAAACCATAAATTAATTCTGTATTCTGAAGCCTAAAAGACAACTGCTCTTGGCAGCATACATCTTACGATACATATTTTCTCAATGGTTATACAGAATGTTCCTTTTATCATGTCCATTAGCAGAGCAGCTGTCACAAGATATGCCAGCATATGCGGGGTTCCCATGTCATAAAGTCTGCTGTACTCAGGGACATGATAAATGGGACACCTGTAAAGTGCAATCAGCTCTCAAGTATGGGCTATATCACTTCAGGATGAGCACAAGAAGCTTGTAATGCATTACACATACAACCTCATAATTCGGATAACGATATCTGAGCAGAGGTAGTGTACTTTTATCAGAGGACAACTAATTTCAAAGGCACACATTCTAAAAAATCTTATGCACCACAAGAACTGTCTACAAACTGCCCAGAATTTGAATAACAATTATCTTTTTTTAATGATATGCATAAATACAGAATTGACATCAAAATACCTGTCTGTACCCAAAAAATTTCTTTTTGGTCCCACCTACTGGCAGTATTATACCACAGTCCAGGACTTGCAGTATACATGATTTGTTAGGGAGGGACATGCAACTCTTTTAACAGACCAAGAAAATTCAGTACAAACAAATGACATTCAGTACAAAGAACTTTTACAATCAAAACATTGCTATAAAACAAACACTTTTTTCCATCTTGCCGAGTACAGACAACCATCTGAAATTTGTTTTAGGTCTGTATATTTCATGAATGAAATGTTGTTGTTAGCCATTATATTGGTTGATCATGGAGAGGTCATGGAAAAAGATGAACACTTATTTGCAAATCAGATGGAACCATCCCTTGTTTACCTGTCCTTAACCCCCATTGAAGGCAATACTACAAACCCCACTAATTTTTACACAAATTATATCCCTTCTGTCTTTGCACAGGTTACTGCTGTTTGCAGCTATCCTTGCCACGTCCTTTCTTGTTTTTCTTCTCAAGTGACGCTGACCTGCGCTGACCCTGTATTGGCATGTATGGTGGAACTGGGCTATCATCATCGTCAAACTCTGAAACATAACGTCTATCAATGTCAGGCTATACAAGACAAGAGGAAGTACTTGGCTGCTTTGTCAGTATGACAACACACATTACCTAAACCATTTTTAAAGCAAGAATAACATTCAATTAAGAAATCAGAGTTTACTGATGTGACTACAATGTAAAAAATAGGAAACCCGAGATTCAAACTGCATTCTAAAACTCTACCACAACCCCACAACAACTCTACCCGAGTATAGAACCAGAAGATACAAAACACGAGTGAATTACTATATAAAAAAATAAACAAAAAACTAGATAGCTTACGACACACACAAAAGAGACAAACAAAACAACATACGGATCACAACACGCAAACCACAGTACAATTCTATACTCAGGTTAAAAACATGACTGACATACAGTTTAACCAGGAAGAGGAACAAATACTAAAACTAGGCCTAAATTATGCTTATGAAAGACCACTTAAACACTTTCTACAAGGTCTAATTATCGCAAACAGTGCATGTGTTGGTATAATTTTTACTAGTCATGATTTGCATTTAGTAGTGTCACAGATCAAATTACATTGTAGACTATGCTTCATTTTAAAGAAAATGGTGAACTAACACGCGATAAGTGACAAGTACTTCTGTAAAAGCTGATGCACGTATTGGGACTTCCAGTGTGCACACTGAACGCAACTGTGACCAACCGCAATGGAACTGAAAGACACCCACTGTGGACCTTTCTCAAATGAGCAGAAATAACTGAAACACTAGCTGCTGGAGGAACTGGTATGTTCTCTAGCTGCATGGTCCAAGCAGGCACACAAAAGTAGCATATCCAGAGCTGGAACTATTGTCAGGGAGAAAACCTTGCATATTTCTGCTCATTTGGGAGAAGACAACTTCACAGGTTCTAATGACTGGACTGACAGATTTAAGAGGAGATATAACATAGTTTACAGAACTCAAGCAGGTGAATGCAAGAGTGTTGGTCCACAAATAGCAGACTGAAAAAAAAACAGTGTGTGGCAAGAAATTAAAGAATATGACATCTGTAATATGTATATTGCTGATAATACAGGTCTGTTTTTCAATCTACAACCTAATAAAGGTCTTCCTTTTCATAAAGCCTCCTGCCATGGTGGAACAAAACCAAAACAGTGGGTTACAGTACTCTTTCCATACAACACTGATGGAAATTTCACATTAAATTTGAGATGGTTCCTACTGAAGTGTGAACAGGGGTTTCACTGTATTCTAGTTTCAGTTCTGGATAAATGTTATAAAATTTAAGAGTCGATAATGCCTGTGAAAACTGTTACATTTAATCTTTCCTTTAGGTACACACAATCTGTCACCACATTTCCCCACCTGTGGCTCCCAAACACTGTGTGGATGGTATTAGATATAATTTCATACTACTTTTGCGTATTTTCAGCCAGTGTTGTACTGGAATTGGTGACTAAAACAAGTCACAAGCATCCACAATAATTCAGAAAACAGTGATATGAAACAGACAACCAAGCAGCTGTTTTTGTTACACACAAATAACATAAACATATACATGCAGTAACTAAGATGGTCTGCAGGGAAAGGGAGGGCTGCTCCAATGGTGTGTACAGTTCAAAATGTTGAGAAAAACTGATCTGCAACACTATTCAAATAAAATAATATGCTATGTTGAATATAAAATGGATAAATGTGAAGTTGAACATTAACCTTTATTTGACTGGAGTGGTATTTAAATTTTACTGCGTGGTTTATGAAAAATGCATCACTTGAACAGACAAAGATACAATTATGAAATAAATGGCATTTTGTGGAAAATAAAACAGATTATGCACCATGTCTTGAAAACATAGTAAATTTCCTTGGTGCCTAACATACATATAAAAAGAATTTCCAGGGGTCTTTTTTTACGTGCATTCTCATATGAGAACATAGGTCTTTCAGAGAGTAACCAGCTATCAGAGTTCCCATTCACTCACACATTTCACCACTACAATTACCTGGAGGAGGCAGAGAGACAGCAGGGCTGGAAATGTTGCTAGGGGGCATGTCTAATACTGAAGTGTTGTATGTGCTGGTCTGGGTGATCGTAGCTCTGCGAGGATATGTGGGGTCTATGGCCATGGCAATATTGGGCAATGCAGAATGAGACGGTCCAGGCTCAGGAGATGACAACACTTCTATAGCTTCAGGGTCTGGACACCTGCAAAACAATGTGTCTTGTTACAGTGGCCACCTTCCATACTGTTACCACATTAAAATGTATGTGTGTGTGTGTATATATATACAGTAGAACCCAGATAAGAAGTCCCCGCATAAGAAGTTTTCCCCTGTAGGAAGTCTAATTTTAAAGTCCCGAAATCCTATTGCTTTTAATAAGCTTCCCTCTTAATAAGTCTTCCCGCTTAAGGAGTCCCTAATCCTCTGGTCCCTTGAAAGACTTCTTAACAGGGTTCTACTGTGTGTGTGTGTATATATATATATATATATATATATGTATATATATATATATATATATATTTGTGACTATATTATTTGAGCAAGAATATATTTTTCAAGAATGCCATTACACAGACATATGGTTGTACATACCATTTTTGCAGCAATACTAAACAGGAAGAGGGCACCACATATGCCAGATTTTGCTCAGACTTTCTCTTCAAAGTACACTCTTCTGAACATGAAAGGATGTGACATCACATATCATGATGACAGCCACTGTTCTAGATGAGCATTTAGGTCACACACCTCTGTTTGCCTCGACTTGGTGCAGCTCTGCTGGTTCCAGCGGTCAGGTCAAGGTCAGTTGGGCGGATGGCAGTGGAGTGAGCAGCAACTGGTCCATCTTGTTCAGCCCACCCACTACCTGGCAGGTGGCTGTGTGCAGACGGAGAAGCCACAAAGCCCTCATCATCCGACAACAGCTGCTGCTGCTGTTGCTTCTTCAGAACAGCTTTCTGCTTGGCTCGCTCTCTTGCTCGCTTTGCCTTAGCACGCTCCTACAGATCATATAAGGCAACACATACAGGACCTCAATTGCTGCCTGTCCTGATGCCTTGTTGCTGAGAATCCTAACATTATGAATAATTCCGTAAGCCCAATTATCACTTTCAGAACTGAATACAATGAAGTTTTCTGAGGTGATCAGATATGTCTGTATAGACTGAATTTCCATCACTTCGGAGACTTTCTCTGCTTCCATTGCAGGAGCTCGAATTATGCAACAGACCTTATTCTGGAAAAGGCAGGAACAGCTGGCAGAGTCAGGCAGTC
This sequence comes from Reticulitermes lucifugus, assembly GCA_026260175.1. NCBI lineage: Eukaryota > Metazoa > Arthropoda > Insecta > Blattodea > Rhinotermitidae > Reticulitermes > Reticulitermes lucifugus. Next base: position 71,599 of record JAKCWW010000067.1, read on the forward strand.
GCCCATCTGACTGAGACCACAGTCAAATGTAATTAACCAATAAACAGCTGAAACACTCATCACATCAGTCCTTGATTATGGAGGCAGGGACAGTCTCCAAAATGTTTCAAATTCCCTCCATAGAGAGATGGTTCACTGCCTGAGAAGACTTCATTAACAGCTTAGTACATCAATGAAGTGGCCAAATGAACAATCTGATGACTCAGAACAAAGCAAGTGAGTATACTTTGTTCACAGTGCTTATGGAGTTGACTTAAACACTGAAGAGGCGCAACAAATGAAAAACTTACTTTGTTGAGTCCAAACAATTTATGAAATTCTGAATATGGCTAACTATGAATAATCATCAATCACTGTCTTAATGTGAGCACTGCTGTATTACTGTTATTACTTTACTGAGCTCCACTGTTACCATCTGATTTTTGAACATTATCTGACAAACACCACATGCCAAATGCAGTGCTGACAGTAAATGCTGTCCATCTCCAGAGGTGTTTAGAATGTTCAGCTACCTCTGTGCTGAAAAAGTTAACCTACTGAGATAGTTTCTCTTTTGGCATAATGCCTGATATGAGATCTTTCAGTACAACCCACCATCCATTGTCATCCATCAAGGATATAAAAACTCCAAGCCTTAATACAGGAGAGCGTAAAAAGCAATTTCCAGGATTCTTGACGAGTGGTACAGTGGATACAAAAACACGAGAAATACTTTCCTCATGTAAATGAATTGTGTCAAACACAGTACAACAACACTTTATCAGAGTTACACCAATACATGTGTTTGGATTTATAACACATCCCCATATGAAAGCTGACACTCACAATGGTGAATATTGAGATTACTGCTGTTCCCTGAAGATGGAGGCAGCAGATCCCTCCAAAACGTTGGTAGAACTCTAACAACTACATGGTTATACATCAAATGAACTGACCCGTTCCTGCAGCATTCGTGCCAACTCTTTGTCCTGAGCTTCGATGGCCATCAGTCTATCCTGATCCAACATGTCCAACTGCTGAGACCCTTCCTGTTCCTGTAGAAGGCGGGCAAATTCCTGCGGGGAAACAGCACCAATTTGTATTACCTACTGATTTTCATAATTACATTCCAATAACCCCAGCAATCATGGTAACTGTTGTAGTGAACACGCCACAGTCGACGAGTGTCACTCTAGTCACGAGTTTCAATGACAACGTGGACTAGGGCAACACCCGCTGACTGGGACAGTCCAGTTTCACTCTTCTTTCAAAAATAAGTCCTAATGTCATATCACACAACTGAAAAATAAAGGTACACAAGAATCACCACCAAGTCATTAAAATGTGGTGAACACCAACCAGTTTTCACATGCATCATAAGACGCACAAAGCCAACACCTGCAAGATATAAGACAGCTGAGGTAAAGCTCCATACATTCTTAACCCTTGAACTAGACTGAGGTGAGCAGTCAGGCTGACACTTCCACTGGGTGGGACATGATGGTGACAAAGAGAAAAGTCCCTGTTCCTGTTTGAAACTGAACTCCACAATGATCCAGTCCATAGCCAGTTACTCTATGGAGCTACCCTAGCTCATACAGTACAAATTATGTCAGAGGATAAACAGATACACTCAACAAACATATAGTTCTTCCATAAAGACTAACACAGCACACAAGATGCTATGGACAACAAACTTGCATTTAAAATTCCTCCCACGTTTCTGTGAGACGGGCTATCATCAGACACAGCATGTGGGATATGGAGTAGAAGTTACTAAGAGTATTACATTATAAACTGTATTAAGTCAGCTGACATTTTACAGAGTATAACTGTACATGAATATAGTATGAAAATGCTATACACAAAGTCCCATTATTCCTAGTCTATGTTCCATGCTCAATATGGGTGATGTATTAGCGTATACTCACAGTTGATTATAACATTGAAGTTCAATTAAATAACAATACTTACAGTGTTAAACTGGTAAAATACAGTATGTGTTGACTGTTCAAATTGTGTGCAACACGTCATGCGAATAAAGTGCTCCTGGAAAGGTTTCCTGTTCAACCATCCATAAAGGTATTTGAGTGCTGAGGTCATGAGAATCTTTATGGTTTAGGGAGGATAGACAGGGCTTTGTTGAGTGCTACTGGACACTCAGTAAACATACAGTGTAATACTCAAGTAATTTCTACTCTGTAGTCTACATGCTCTCCCTGATGAAGGCCCAGCCTGGCAGAAGCACGTTTTCCTTAACATATTGTGTACTATGCTGGGGTTCAGTGACAAATCATATACACAAATGCGTACCGAATTATGAATAAGTTCTAAAAAAAACTTTCAGGTGTTTGTATATTCATCCCATTGCAAAAGAAACATATTATGTGTACAGATTTTCTTGAAAATGTTTATGACAATTCTGTTCAACGCTCAAAATAAAATTAATCCACATTATATTTAGAAATTCACTTCCTACATCACGTAAAACACAGACAGTCTCCATTACAAAGACAAAGAGGTTACTACTGTGTAAGGAAACAATCACTTTATATTCCAAGAACAAGGCACAATTATACACTCAATGGGCAAAATGCAGACTATCTAATGTTAAAGCACGTGGTACATAACAGCTACCATTATGCTTTAGGGAGTTAATGAACTGATACATAAAGTTTCAGAAGAATTTGCTGATAAAGGTCTTTATACGAACAAGACATTCCCTCCATTTAAGGCCTATTACCATGTTTGTAACTTTCAATGCAAGAGAGACTAAAACATTTAACACCATTCCAATAAAAAGATAATACATATGATATGTCAGCAGGTCAACACTTGTATCAACTCAGACCCAGAAACAATCTACACTCACAGCATCCTGTTCCTCCTGTATCCTCCTTGCTTCCACCTCGCTTACTGCTGGAGGTGTGGGTGGATTGTCAGTACATGGCTCTTCAGGAGACTGGCAGATGCTATTGGTCTGTACAGCTGCATCTGTGAGGGTGCAGAGTCTGAAATATCAGTAATAGTGTGTTCTAGGATGTAAGAAAATATCTACATTACACAGTGAAGACTCATACAAACTAAAATACTATTACAACCCCTTATAGCAGAAAGTCACTGCTACTGGACTGTCGTATTATTACTAGATCATACCTAGTGCATGTACATACATAAATAAATAAATAAATAAATAAATAAATATATATATATAATGGATTTTTGATTAAAGAAAAACCAAGAAGGAGCATAAGGCTGCCATTTCTTCTGGACAAGAGGAAATACACATTTCCCATTCCATGTGCTAGCCTGGCAAACAAGTGCTGAGTTATCACATAGTTGCTTGGAGACAGTGTTGATTATGTGTCAGAAACAATGTCAGTAGACGGTATTGTAAGGCACAGTATCTGGAGAGTTCTTCTGACTTCCAGGAAGAATTCCAACATTTCAAATATATACTCAGTGATTTAACAGATTTTATGTCACTTAACAAACAGTGAAACCTGTTTAACCCTTTGCTGACAGGGCTGGACATTTAAATTTTAGTGTACCCTTTATGCAAAATGTGATTATATTTGAACAAAAAAGATACAATTATGAAATACATGGCATTTTGTGGGGAATAAAACACAGATTGTGCAGCATGTCTTTGGGGTGCAATCCTACTTGCATTCTATATATAGGACAGCAGTAACAAAAAGGTTAAGACTATATCACTTTAGAGGTTAGAATAATTTAGTAGCAAAATTTTCCCACACAATTAACATTTACTTAGTCCTGTCAAACGTTATTTCCACATGTGTTTCACATGACATGAAACACTCGCATGTGTCTTACTTGTGATGAGTGCTGCCTGTCCTACTAGTGTACGAGTGGACAGTGTTTGTGAGGCACATCAATGTTCAAGACACATTACCATTACAAGGCTTATGATGGAAATTATAAACACTTTAAGCAGCTATACTTCCTACATATCATGCCATTGCACTTACTGACGTGTATACAGTATAACTATGAAAGGAACATGATGAAAAATTTTGTGCTTGAAGGAAATATGCTGTGAGACTTGAGGGTCTCACAGTGGTGTGGTTGAGGATTCAAGTCTTCTGGGATTTGACCATGTTGTTGGGTGAACTGCTGCCGACATTCTGAAGCAGCAAGGAGCCTCCATCTTCGAGACTGCTTACCCTTGACGATGAAGGCACCATGATCCTTCAAAATGTTGAGAACCATTCACCCAATGACGCAGTACAGTGGATGTCAATTTCAGTACAGTTGGAAGCCTTCTGACATATGACAGGAAGGGAGTGAATGGGGATTTACACTGGGATAGACACCACATACCTGAACTGCTGAGAAAGTGCTTCTGGGCTGTACTGGGATGGACAGGGCAGACCAACGTTATTCATGTCTCGATCATACTGTTGGTGAACAATGTCGCTATTTGGACATGCTTGTCTTTCCAGATGTTCCCTTTCCCACCTCTCAATGCGCAGTCGTTCACGTTCCTGCTCAAAACAAATTTCTTGAATTATTTAGAATACAGTCACCTGTATCTCATGTTACTTGGCTGTATTATGTTTCTGAAGCATAAATTCAACTAAATAACATTTTAATTCACTTACTACCTCAAAGAAGACAATTCAGTTCTATTACAAGAACCAACTGCTTAATGCAGTTTAGGGCAATAGTTTAAAGTAAGAACTACACAAAATGCATAAGTACACTGTAAAATAGAAACTTTTGAAACACTAAGTCCACAAAATTAATTACAAAGAATGAGAAAGTGACTGTGGCCTGAAATATGGTATTATCACAGCAACTCACAGAAGCTATCAGTCTGGATAGCTAGTGTCTCAGCCATGATTTACACTGGTTCAGAAGTGCCAAGCTACCTTCCAGGCGTAGTCATTTATTTCTCTCATTCTTTTTTAGCTACTCAAATTCCACATCTATTACATGATGGTTCAGTGTCTGCATGTATTACTACAATGTGGTATAAAAGGCTTCTGACAATGATCTAAATCATCATGGAAGTCTTTGCTGTATCCACTGACTCTTACTCCATTTCAGGCATAAAGAAATTGTACCTACAAAGCAGGGCTTAACTAAGCACCACAGCAGAAAGATGTATAGGCAAGTGGTGGTACAGTCCCACACAAGCTTAACCTCAGCAGCAGATTCAGTTTCATGCCACAGCCTCCAGTATCAAGCCCACAGGAAGTTGGGTGGGCCCCAGAGGCAGTCGTGGTACAGTGATGTAGAGAATGATCCCTAACCCCAACAGATACTGAACACATAGTCACTATGCTGACCGGAGCTGTCCAGGTTGCAAAGTGCCATGGACAAAGTTAATAAAATATCACTAAGAAGGGTGAAAAATGTCTACAGAAATTCTTTCTGCATCATCTATATGTCTGTACATCTATATATTGGTATACACATGGTCATCAGTCCTGTTTAGATATGTATAAAGAGGCCTGACTGATGACTGTGTGTGTATGTCATGCAGGAATATGCTTTAGTTTATTTAATAACAATCAGTATTTTATCTGGCCCTTTATTGCTGATTTGATATTGAGAAGAATAAACTGAGCTAACAGAGTTCATGTACATTTACTCCTGTAACATGCACTACACCAAAAACACATATGGTGGAATGGAGACAGAGCTCCACACATTCTAGACCTTTGCTCAGCTCATGCTTCAGTAACCCTTGTACCTTCTGGGTTGGATTGATCCCAGAAGCATTCTGGATATGGTCGTCAAGAAATGAAATTACTGTCACCCCTGCAGGAAACTCAATCATGGTAACACACCCAGGAACCAAATTTACTCATTCCAAACAGCAGAGTCCTTGATAAGCTAACAGTCATTCAGTTAGTCAAAGTATTTCCCAGCCTTTAACAGAACCTTTAGTTTCATTAGTGTGTTTAAATTAGCCTACCACTGGATTCCATAAGAATCCAGTCCACATAACTACATTTTAATTCATTATTATTTTTAATACTAACCTCCTATCCACATACTGGTCTCCCAAGTGGTCTCTTCCATTCACATACTTTTGATTGAAACTTTTTTACGCATTTCTCTCATCACTCTGTGTGCTACATGATCTGCCCATCTCATTTTCCTTGATTCTGACCTAGTGGAAAATCTTTACAAAACTGGTGCTACAAGTAAGCAAGAAATGAGAAGACATTTTACTGGGGGCACAGAAAGAGGCTGTATGCATGGTGGGTGGGGATGACAATGCTTGAAGGTTCCCCCTTTCTATCCTTCTCCCATAAGTTAAGCAGTCCAAAGCACATGTTGCTAATAAAGATCATCACGTAGTTATCACTACCAACATCCCTGTAAACAGAAAAGCCAGCTGACTGGAAGAAAGTGTAAGGGAGTATTCTGAGGGCAGAAATGTAAGAGCTCAAGGCAGACATACAGGGTGCTGACCCACAGGACTTCTTTCCATAGGCTCAGTAAACATACTTCTAAAATAGAAATTTTTCCATCTTCAGTAAAATACAGGTATAGTTACAACACCAACTACGATCTGAAGCACTGACTGAGAAATACTGCAAAACCACATTATTGATCAGTATCCCATCTGGGAAAAATAAAATGCTTTACAATCATATGGGAATGCACAGCCAGTTGGCCATAAGGAACACAAACACAATGGTCTACAATCATACTGGGATGCAAAGTCAGCTAGCCAGCCATGAGTAACATAACAAATGCATATCATGCCTTCCTACAGACACAAAGCAATCCACTTTACAGTAAAGAGCAAGAAATTTTTACCTCCCCTTCTTCTGTTGCAACATCCAAGATGGGGCTTGGCTACAGGCAGAATAAGTGAAGGGAAAGAAACTGTGTCACTAAATGTAATACATGGCATGATATATTCCCATCAGGGAATAACACTTTGAAACATGAAGTTCACATAAATAATATATAACAAATCAGTTTCTGTCTCACGCTTAACACAAAATGGGCAAAATGCTGAACTTTAAAACAGGTGGTACAGCAGAGTGGTGTCACAATATCATACGATATGCCTCTGTGTGCATCAGCCATAATGTTATGCGATACAAAAATGAGAACAAAAGCAACAATATACCCAAGCCACTTCTAATAAAAATTTCCATGAGATTTCAAGTTCTCAGAATGGTGAGCACCAAGACTTCTGGAATGTGACACTGTGAAGTTTTGTGGATAGGCACCAATGTCTCAGAGGAGCCAGCTACCTCCTCCATATTCAGGATGAAAGAAGCTGAGTATGAAGCCAGCAGGTTCCTCAAAGACACAGATATCTATCTACCAAAGTTCATGGCATCACATCCCAGAAGACCAGAATGTTAAAAATCCACATATTGATACTTCTTGTACAGGTACAAACTCACACTCAACTACATCCAACTTCCACAATACTGGACCTTCCTAAACAAGCTGGCAGTTTTTCACGTAGAGAATTTACCTCTTTCTGTACATCAAAACGTTCATCACCATCAAGAGAAAAGCTCACCAGTGGGCTCTAGCCTGAGAACTATACTTCATGCCTTTGCAACTTATTTCTTTCAAATTCAGTTTAATATTATCTTACCATCTATACCCAGCTCTGCCAACTTACTTTCAATGTTGAAGGTTTGTGTTTTTTGTGTGGAATGATATGTTAGAGAATATTATTTTTAGATTATGAACTGTTCCTCTGGCTTTTTGACGTGCCGTATGTTTGTCTCTGTTTCATAAATGGTAAGATACTATCATAAATATACCTAGGTCTTCATGTGAATTGCCTAGTATTTTTGTCCAATTTCAACCAAAGGTTTGTATCTGTTGACACATATTAGTAAAACTCCCCAAATAAAAAATCTTTCCAGTGGGAGCCAAGTTCTGTGCAGACAAGCTTGATGGTTGGACAGATATTTCCACAAGCTTCTTTGCAAACACACCTAAAAATGGCAGAAGATGGAGGCAGCAAGTTCCTCTCAAACATTGGCATCTGTCTACAAAACTACACATCACATCCTTAGCAACCGTAACCTTAATCTGTTCCAATGTCTCTCCAAGCCAAGTGTGTTTTAGTTAGTGCCATACTCACTTGTAGCTTTCGTGCGATCTCCTGATCCCCCTCCTCTAGAGCTTGCCGTTGTTCCTGCTCTTCAAGCTCCATTTTCTCTGCCAGTTGCTTAGCTACCTGGGCATCAATCTGCTCCCTGGATGACACAAAACAGTCATACATCATACATTATCATACATCATCACCACCAAGTAATATATTATAACTCCAAACAGCAGAAGTCCTTCACAAGTTTACAACTGCTTAGCTGGCCATGATATTTCTACATTCTACAAAAATACATGTTCATTGCAGCATTCACAGGAGTCTGCCACAGATCCCTGTGCTCAGGGAGATAAAACCATTTCACATCCCACTACTTTACCAGTGCTGCATAGTCATATTTCATTAATATATCACAGAAACCATAACCCATAATCTTAGCAACTGACACACTCATTAAACAAAACACTTCTCTCTCCCTCTTTCTTTACTGTCTCCTTAAGATTTGTTTTAATATTATCCTTCCATCTACCAACTGGTCTTCCAAATGTGTGAGATGAACAATCACAACCACAAAAAAAAATATATATATAATTACATTATGTGCACTATAATTCAATATTCTGCTTTTGATACTGAGGGCTATAATTAATACAACAAATGCAGTCTATGGGACTTGATGCAGTTCAGTCAAGACAGTGAAATGGCTCTACTCTGCATGGCATAAAAACTTGTTACTGACCGAGAATACAAGGGATGTTAGAGTCAGCAGGTACCTGTGAAACACTGGTACCTTCCTATGGAACTACTTGGCATCATATTGGTGCCAGTCTACCAAACAACTTGCCATCACATTGGTACCTACCCACTGTACTACCTGAAATCGTGAACACAACACACATGATCAGTTGGTGATTTGAATGCCCACAGGTACTGTTCAATATATAAGTACAGTATTTCAACCACAGAAGTGGTTTCATCCTATGACCGTGTGCAGAACCACGATGTTGACTCTCATAACTAACAGGAACTTCATTTTGTACCACTAAGCTCATGGAACTTAGAGTGCAGCTGAACAAGTAGCAATTATTTAAATATATATCCTCATGCTGAGCAAGACTACAACCCCACACATGCAAGCAGTCACAATCTGAACCTGCAATTAATCTATTTCTGTAGCTCTGTCACAAAGGAAAACCAGGTTGGTCCATAACTGTGCCAAAATATAAAATGGGATAACCATTTAAAAGTGACAAGAAATCGATTCTGCTGCAGCATTTTACTACATGAAGTTGAAGCAAGCCTGGAGTAGCAGAGACACTGAAACACAAAGATGCAATGTTCTGGGTATGGCTTCAAGTAGCATGCATAGTACAAGGATGGAATATCAGTGATCTGGCATCTTAAGAAAACCAGGAAAAAAATGTCGGTATATAAACGCTGGTACATGCAGGAAATTCGGCCCTTGCTTGAAACAGCAGTACAGAACACAGTAGCAGACAAGTGGTCAAATTGTGTACAACATGCAATGCAAGAGGAAGATTTACTGTGGGAACTGGATAGTGCGGCTGATAATGTTGTTGATCACTGACTGCAGCTCCAGTGATGTTGAGTGTAGTGAAGAAAGAAGTGAAGATTGTATGTCAGGCATCAATCATCTGCAGAATTCCCACTACAGATATGCTTAGTATAAATAAACACCTGTCCTGACTGCAGTACATAGGATGCGTCCCTGTGTATACTGCATGGCCTGGACCATAATGTGCACAAACATTTTGGATGCCAAATTTATGTACAACATATGAAGATTAAAAGTAAACAGAAGTTCCTTTCTACCAACCATGTGGCTAGGCTAAAAGTGAATTCTCCGCACCTTTGTTTACAACAGTATCATTCTTGGGTGAGAGAGGGAATACTACTGAAAAAACACAATGTTTGGCCAGACAGACCACATACACATCACTAAAAAAAACAAACAAATGAAAGCTACTCACTGTTGCTGGACCATCTGATTGTACACAGCAGCAGCTTCTTCCTCTTCACGACGCTGCTCATCCAAAGCATGGGGGAAGTCCTGACGCACCAGAGCATTGCGAGACTTGTTGCCTGTGTAGTGGGTTTTGACTAAAACCAAAACAAACAACTTCAGTGGAATGGGAGGATCATTAGCACCGTTTGTGAAAGGCTGAGGGTACTGTGCTTATCTTCTGGTCTAAAGGAATAAAATGTTGTCCACAACAAACCTTCACTAACTGCACACATTTGAGGCACAAATTACAAATGTTTTATAGCCTAGTATTAATGGGAGCTACACTGAGGAAACAAATCCTTCTTCTATGTACCGATCCTTGTACAAGACTTGGGGCACTCTGGTGCAACATAATAAAACAAGGAATATATTTTTAACAAATGAAATGCAAGTGTCTGCTGCTATTTCAAAAACATTCTACAACTGTTAGTGAGATTAACATGAAACACCATGAAATATGTCACCCGTGTTGTACCACCTGCTTGAATTGGTGAAGGAGGCTTTCCTACACTCTGTTCTATCATCCTTCTCTGGAAATATGAACTTCCATGTACCCAATATTGTCAAAGAAACAGTACTTTATAATCTGTCTCATCAGTGCTTTCAATCTTTCCAACATAATAAAATTTGTCCTTCCTGCTGACAAACCCCAGCAAAACAAATCTTTTCTATTAGTCTGATGATGATGACAACAACGATATGATAATCATCACCACCACCACAACCATATAGTAGCTATGTATGGCCACCCTGCTCTCCTTGCGGGTCTGAAGTATCACACAAATTCAAATCCCAGTTCAGAGTCGGAATCATCATACAACAATATCTTTCCTTACTTTTACAATCAGCTTTCTGGATTATTGTGAAGTCATTTTTTGGTCTTTTGTTTTCTTTTGTGTAAAAAGTTTGTATATTTTCTAGGGTGCTGGTGTAAATTATTTATTTCCTTTCAACACTTCTCCCAGATTTTTTTCCTCCCTGAAGCTTTTGGATAGGCCCTTATCCTCTGCATAATAGAGCTCCTTCTAGATGTACTTGGTATGACTGAAGATGCTGCGGCACAAAGGAATTAATCACAAGAATAAGGGGTGTCTGGTATTGTGGTTCGTGTGTGTTATCAAACCAATCTGTTGCAAATGAAGATAAATAATGATCACCAATTGCTATTCTTCTGAAAGGCCAAATACTGTGTCAAGAAAATCCATTTTTTTATGCTCTTTAAAACAAATGATTCCAAGATATGCCTTTGTTTCAAGATGGGGTGTATCAAAGATGCTTAAAGTTCTGGCAGCATTTGTGACAAACCAACCATTGAAGGCAACTGAAAGTTAGATTTAAAAGGGGCAAAGACTGAGACATATAGAGGCCGTAATTTATGGCCTGTGTGTGGTGGGAAGGGCAGAAGTACAATCTCATTCTTACAGCAGAAAAAAAGAGCTTCAATAGACAAATTAGAATCATTAGTCTCAAACAGGAGGAAAAGATTCTCTACTGATGTGAAAAAATGTATCTTTATATGTTTCAGCCCTTGAACACAGTGTTCACCTGTCATCCAACCAGACTTAAGCAGGCCAAACCCATACTTTCTCCAGGAGCTCCCTTGCTAAAGTGGTTCCTGGGTTAATTCTTGGCAAAATGAATACCAGCGGAATGCTGTTCTCAGTTGCTGAAGTATACCAATGAATGTGACAAGTTCTCCTCTCTCAGCTGATGTTGTTTGACCCACATGCCATGAACCTTTTTATGCAATAACATCCAGTGTCATCATGACAATAGTGACACCTGTCTCACCTACACTGTCGATGCACTTAGGCACAAAGTTAAATTTATTTAGGACCATCCTGTGTCACAAAATTCATGACTGTGTGCCTATTAAAAGAGGCTGCTCCTGCATGACTAGTATTTTCTGCGGCTAAATGAAGGACATCTCTTCATAAATCTTTCACCTGATTCAGCAAACCAGTTTCATCCCAAGATTTGGAATATTTGCAATGTGGCAAACACCTTGCACATTCATGTGCTAAATTTCTTGCTTTCTAGTCTGTTAATCCATAATGAATTTTGGAAGATTTTATTAAATACTTCTCAAGCAAGCCTCCTTAGTTTCTTTTAAATACCTATGTAGCAGACATTTTGACTGCTACTGTTGCTCAGCTGGGTCTATCTCATCTTCACCGGCCTAGTCACTTCACTGCTCTTTCCCAAAAACACGTGCTTCCTTCAACACCTTTCTCATCTTCCCAACCTAGTGCTGAACTGTTGTGTTTTTCAGTCCACAGAAGCTTGCTAACGCACAGTAATTTTTCTTCCACTTACACCATTGACAGCACATGTCATTACATTCTCATCAACAGCATTCCTGCTGGTGTCAGGTTTGTACATTCAAACCATTCCAATCTGCATAACAAAACTGGACATATCAAACTCTCTTTCCCTTACACCCAAGTGCTGTCTCAAAGCACAACATCATATGACATACAGACCACAAGAATGATTTGGGGGAAGAGTGGTACAACCCTTCTGGGGGCACTTTTATCTGGACCAATGTACCACTCGTTCTCTAACTATCTTTCTGAGCCTGCACTTATGAAAGAATGTTACCACATGGTCACAGTGACTTGAGGTTAGAACATTTGGTTCACATGAAACCAGCATTAACTAAATGCACTTTAAAATAGCATACTTACTCATTTTAATAAGTAATTCATAATCACAAAAAAATTCTTTGGCACAAAAACAAACTTGGACTCATTAAACCATTAATACACAAAAAGCTATCAAATAAGTAAACCTTTACCTTGAAATCCTTGATTTGGTCCCCTCTACCACCCCTAAAAATCTGCCCATGTTATTCTGTTCCACCCTGTGTGTGTGTGTGCACGTGTGTAACCAGCAAAATTAATGCCCAGTAGTGTACTGACCAATGGGGCTACATCTTGCCAGATCCATCTTCTGAAGCTGTAACGCAATTCTCTCTACCGCTGATGTTAGGACTCGCAGCTCAACACAGATTGTGTCCTCCAACTGGCGAGCTATCACAGGACCAGGCAAGCAATAGATCATGTCAGTTTCAGTGGCCTGCGCAGTACATTCCAGAGCAGAGTATTCCACACCACTTGATGCAATGTAAAGTCCTGGAGTGGTCTTTCTGTTATGCAATGACTGCAATGAAAATGGTGAACATGTAACTCCAACAGCAGCTGCTGGAGCAGTAACAGGCGAACTACTCTGCTGCAATCCTGTCATGCTTATGACTGCACTCTCCTTGCATAAAAATGTGCTGTATTGTGATGAAGTCTCCTTCACATTAAGCAATTCACAGTTAGAAGTAATTCCAGGGCTGACTGAGAAACCTGGAGGCATGCAACCAAAACCAGAGCAACATTCAACTTTATTTTCATCTTCCTCTGTACTCCCACGATGACAGAAACTTCTCTTCAGAAACAAATCCATTCCTCTTTTCTGCATTCCAGAGTCACTAATGGCTCGTGAGGCTTCACACACTTCTGCTGGCCTCACAGATTTCCATTCAGCAGCTGAATGTTGGCTGTGAAACCTATTTGCCTGAACTTCATTTTTTTCAAGTGCTGACAGGCATCGTTTTACTGGTGCCTGGAGAACTGTCTGCTTCAGCGTGTGGATCTGATTGGTGATAGCTATGTGAAGTCTCTGAAGTTCAGAATGGATGTGACGTAATTCTAAACTGATTGCCTTAATACCATCTGGAGGCAGGTTTCGTGATTTCACCTCAGCTGATTGCCGCATGTTTTTAATACATACTCACGTCATATTAAACACAGTTACCTACAATGATCTCTTAGTGCCAATTATTCAAACCACAAAACACATTTTGATGTACTGTCAAATAGTTAGATGGGTTATGTATGACACGTTATGAGTATCCACATCTCTTCAACACTGTAACATATAAATACATTCATTTTCCTCATGCCAATTTAAGTCTGTAGACCCAAAAACAGGCAGATCGACTTGAGCATTTTGACTGGAAAAGGCAAACACATGGGTCAAATACATTTCCAAAGAGATATTTTGTTACATCTCATTCTGTGATCTGTGAATGTTTTGTGGCAATTACATGATGGCTTGTCAACAAAAAATAAAATGTTTCAGACTAGCTTTTACTGACAATGAAGCAGTATGGTTCCTTGAGAGACAACTGCAGTCTTTCACAGTTAACATATCAACATATAACACACACCTAATTACAAGCAAAACTTTGTTATTTAACAAGTAACACAAATGGTGCTGGTAACTATCTGAAGTCAGGTTGTACTATTACACCTATACTTCCTATACAGATAGAAATCTGGTTCTTGGCTGAACCAAAAAACACTACGTCTGCATCCTGACAGAGACACACTGCACTGTGTAACTGTCACACAAACTGCCTGCACATCGCAACACAAAATGCAGAATGACTACAATGCATCACAGTCTCATGCGGGTACCCCAACAGCCTCATGCAAAAGTGGCATAGTCTTCTCTTCAGACAACAGTTCACCACACACACACACAACTCCATGAATAATATGGGCTTAAGGGAAGTGACACCATGTAGACTTGTAGAAATTTATCCATGTTTCAGAGAAACCCACTGCCTCCATTTCAGGGTACTCTTATACCCGCAAGATGGAGGTGGTTGGTTCCGGTGAAATGTCACATCACAGAAGACACATTCTTCATATTCACTGCCACGAGAACCTGAGTCTTACATCTAATTCCATATTACAATATCCTTCATGAGCAGGCAGCAGATTCATATTGGTTATGGCACTGTGTTGCAGTCTGGTAGGTGAGTATTACTGTTTCAGAGGAATGTATGAACTTGGGACCGACCCCGATGATGCACACATTGTGTTCCCACCAAATGTTGGTACCACCTAGCAGACAGCATGGTGTCATAGCCCAGAGAACAGAATATGAATCATCATTGCTCTGAACACATCCAAGTCTTACAGCTAATACATGTTTAGAAACAAACACTGAGCTTACGTATGCCTGGCACTTCACTCCACTCCCCCCACACATCTGCATAACAAAGTGCCTTGGGCAAACAGCAATGTCAAGTTCCATTAATGTCATCACACATTCTTGCCCAACATTAGAATCTTCACAACACACTCTCCTCAGATCCTTTTAATAATATCATCCCTATTTACAAATGACCTACAAACATCTTATGAGATTTGAGGTCACCATGGCTGTGAGGTTTCAGATTATGGCCTTCCAGGTCATAACAGTGCGTGTGTTGTAGGTGGTTACAAGAGTTTTGGGAGAACATCATTACATTCGAAATCTGCGCTATTCTGGGATATTACACGGTGTAGTGTGGTAATTGTTTACCGACGTTTCGGTCCCATCTTCAACGGTCAAAAGTCCAAGTCTTTTCTTCTTCGACTTTTGACCCTTGAAGATAGGACCAATACGTCATCCCGAAACGTCGGTAAACAATTACCACACGATGCCACGTAATATCCCAGAAGAGCGCAGATCTCATCAACAAGATCATTACATTCATGTAGAATATGACACCAAGAGTGTGGCAAGTAGCTACCACTTTTCAGGGGTACATCCAAATTTACATGGTGTCATAACCCAGAACAACACAACTGACACTACTAATGTGATGGCCTCTGTGTTATTACTTGTTTGATTCACTCTTTAAAACTGGTAGACAAGAAAGAACACTTTCCAGTACCAATAAAAAATGTGGATCTTACTTGTGCCACTCTGGCAAGCATACCGAGCAGAGTGTAAGATGATACTGCCCATGATGAGACTGGGTGCACACAGCACAAGCAGTTTCACAAATGTTCTTCACAAATAAAACTGTGGCATTAAAATGTGAGACCACCAACCATCTACAGAAACGTCTTCCAGCTAATAACCTTAAGTAGTGGAAGAATTTACCATTTCAGTTAAATTCCAATCAACATTTTGTACTTTTCAAATAATTTTAGTATGATCAAACCAAAGAGGATGAGATGGGCTTGATACATAGCACGCAATGGATAAGAAATGAACATCAATTTTGGTCCAACAACCTAAATGGAAGAGACAACTGGAACACCTAGGCAGACAGTTGGCTAATACTAAAATGAATCCCTTTCACTTTCTATCTCAGCAGTAAGGTAGACTGGGTCCCTTGGTACTACAGCCACTAAATGGCCTACTCTACCAGTCCCTGAAGTTAGATGAGTATGGAAAATTGGTGGAAAGATAAGTGAGAGGAGAAACCAAAGTGCTGAAAAAAAAAAACTGTGCCAGTGCCACTTTGTGCACACGTCCCACATGGACTAAACTGTGACCGAACCTCAGTCTGCATGGTGAGTTACTAGTGACTAAACATCTGAACAATTGCAATGCCCCCCCCCCTCCAAAAAAAGTCAAAATGAAATAGTTTTGATGCGAAATGGTTCAGGACAGCATCAAGTGGCAAATTATGTGAGATCTAAGGTTCTTATAGCAGTGGCCATAAAGATTACTGTCTTCAGACATGTAACACCTGGTAGTAATTTACCGACGTTTCGGAGGAATATACTACCATTATCATTAGTGGAGAAGATATAGGCAATACCAGATTACACTGTGCCACATCCCAAAGAATGGTAGTCTTCAAGTGGCCGGTTTCTTTGAACTATTAGGGTCAATAAAAAGCAAGAAATTTTCTGAACGGCTGAGTAACTATTAGCTTCTCAAGCAGGACTCTGCTCCAAGTAGTGAAGGAGTGTGTGAGTTAACCAAATTCCAATTATTTTTGACGCTTCAACATAAATGTGACCAAATTAATGGCGACTTCTAAAATTTTTTTAAAGCCTCTGCACCTGTACAATTCAAACCATGCTGTCTGGCTGTTAGGAACCAACGTCCTGAGAAACATACAACCCCCTGTCGAAAATGCTGGTACATACATAACAAACCACACGGCACTATAACCTACAAGGCCACAATATGCGGTTTCAATCTATGTTATTCCCCCACAAAGAACAACAAATCACATACAATAGCTTCTGTGCGCAAGTCTGTACACCCCTACTCTACATTTCAATGGTCCCACGTGTCTGTAATACAACACCCACTCCAACCTTGTGG
The DNA here is from genome assembly GCA_026260175.1 of Reticulitermes lucifugus. Classification (NCBI taxonomy): domain Eukaryota; kingdom Metazoa; phylum Arthropoda; class Insecta; order Blattodea; family Rhinotermitidae; genus Reticulitermes; species Reticulitermes lucifugus. The sequence goes on from JAKCWW010000067.1 coordinate 88,782, forward strand.
CTCCTCTCAAGAGGGAAGGGATCCAAATGGGAAATGTACCTATAACGTAACACTATGGCGCGTTTTCGAATCTTTGTATGTACTGCATTTTTGACTTAATATTCGTCACGCAAAAGGCATCCCTACCTCAGAGTTTTATCCGATCGAAAGCAGTATTAAATATTGTTGCTGTATGTATCGTTATCTTAATTACCTGGCTTGCAAATCAAACGTTCTTTGCACCGTATTGTGTTCGATCATCTATGGCCTGTCTGGCTCTGTCGTATTTTTAGTAATTATGTCGTAAACGGCACGACTTTCGGGAAAAAGTACTTGGCAAAAAGTTTTGATTTCAACAACTTTTACTTAAAACCTTTCTCCCTCCGGGTAGAATTCAGCGAGACATCATAAATGTATATACTTAGGTCTCCATGTAAATTGCCCGATATTTTTCCCTGATTTTAACCAAACTCGGACTTTCTCCATAGATTTTAATAAAGTCCCCAATATAAAATTTCACGAAAATCCATCCAGTTGCTGCAGAGTTATTCCATGCGAACAAACAGACATGACGACGCTAATAGTCGCTTTTCGCAATTGCGCGTACGACATAACAATAGAACTGGTAGCAGCAAGGCCCAGCACAAATCACTACCTAGAGGCTAATTCCGAACAACGATGCACACAAATCTGGCAGTTCAACCCCACTACTATCAAAGCCTGCCACTGGAACAGATCCCGAGCCAGTTCCGCCAACCTCCTCCTGTCCTTAGCACCCATGCCCCGAAGAACAATCGCAGGCTTTTAAGTTGCCTCTGCCCAAAACACTGTCCAAAATTTCTGTACACATCCAAACCACATGTTCAACCCATCATAACCTCCTACAATTTGATATCTGGTGACATGAACACATCACGAATATCCTGAAATTCCCATTTGTTTTATATACCTCAAGCCCAAATACTGTCCTCAGAACTTTGATTTCCAACGAACATAATTTATATTGTTGCCGCCAAGTCTTCCTCTTTCTTTTTTCTCAGACTTTTCCACTTCACGTGAATCACATAGCAACTAAGCCTCTTCATCCATATCGAACTTCCCACGCCTCCTGCTTCTCATCTTCTTCCAGTTACCTTCCTTCATTCCTTTTTGTAATATCCTTCCTAACCTCTTGTTCGCATCTTAATCCTGATCTTCTCCTTGGGCAATTTCCTTTTAGTTTCATGTTCAGAATCCTGTTTGAAATTCTGTTTCAACTTTTAAATAAAACCTGTCAATACCACAGTATCATCCTAGAAGAAAGACTGCTCCATGGAGTTAAGACGAATGGGAGACGAAATAAGAAGCAAGAAACATAACAATACTGGATTTAAAACCCTGTGGGAAGACAAATGATGTGAAACTCATTCAAACAGACTAAAAATGGATCTTAAAAAAGATGGGAAGATATTAACTACGTTTAGCTACATAATGGTTGCCTACTGCGCTGACAGTGAAGAATCTCCAGATTCTATAACACTACAGTTGGTTATTCATTACAACAACAACAACAAATGGAATGTTTAAGTGTGTGTGCGTGTGCGTATTCTCAGCACTGTTACGGTATTACTTACTTTCCTCAGTCTGCAGTCTGTACGCCAGTGCTCCATCCTCCTTGACTAGCCACTCACGACATACTGAAAACAAAGCAATGTATCAGTACCTACTTGCTGGAAATATAAGAATCAATACAAATCATATAAATATGTGCAAAAGAACTAGCAAAAGTCTGTTCTTTTAAGGCTGCCATCTTCCTTGATGTGATGCGATTTCGTGCAAACGTGTAGGTAACTAATTTTTCAATAATAAATATATGTTTTTAAATATCTTTTTAAAAAAGGGTCTAGTGGGATTCTCCTCGGTTTTCAGCATGTATATGGTGGGAAATAATAAATACCTAAATGCAACACTGCTCAGGATATGAAAAATTATTTTAAGAGCTCCTCCATGGAAGAAAGTTTGGATGGGAAACACTGGTCTACACTATGGTACCTGACTCAGCATACATTTGTATCAAATTTGCATTATCAGCTGCAAAATTGTAAAGCATATATTCCGAAACTGTTTTGTTGTAACGTCAGCTGTCGTTCGAACTCCCCTCTCAGCGGAGCTGCAGTTAAGGAGGGCATGCCCTTCCGTGCCTGCAGCAACGTACAGGTGGCTGAGCCACGGAACAGTTTTCTTTACATGAGAACAAATGTTCAATTGCAATTATCAACCAACTTCGCCTGGACAGTCTCAGCCGAACACAGAGGCATTCACAATACAGCTACATACTCTTTGTGCAAGATTTCTGCTGAAATTCGGTTGCTTTCACACGAGCCACTAGCGTCCCCAACCACAGACACGCAACTAGCTTGGAAGGTCACGCGTAGCTTTGACGTCACCAGCACCTTCCAGCGCAACCAACTGATACCATTTTAACGATGGGCACTAATGTGACTCGCGCGAACGCTCTCAGACTGTTACTCCAGTGGCCCAGACATATGGAAGTGTCCCAGCCGCTGGGGTGCAAAACCACTGCTCGACTACGACTAGTAGTAATGCGACTACGGTGACTGCCGTCCAGCCACCTGTTGTCTGGCAGTCGACGGCAACTGCGTGCGTACGACCACCAGGTGGCCCATATAAAAGGAGCCTAAAGGTACGCGCACAATGGAGCGCATCGGACGGAAACAGGGCACGGAGATGAAACATTCTTCCCCTTACTAGTTACGTGGCATCGCACACTGATCCGCACCGGACGCAACGGAGTGCGGCAATTCTGACTGGGATTCTGGGAGGGGAATATTTTTTCGCCCGGCCGGCGCGTCCGGCTGACTCAGCGGAGGTTATCATATTGCATGGCGTGACACGGAGAGGAAAATGATGCAGCCTTGTTGAGACTCGGTTCTCGTCTTGATTCACTGTGAGGGACACGTGGCAATGGGCGAAGGACAATTAATTTTGTTCGTGCAACAGTACCAAGAACCGTACAATTTCAAAAATTCTAACTATAGCAACGTTCAACGACGGGAAAATATCTGGGAAGAAATTGGGCAATTAATGAAAGAACCAGGTGAGTTTTAACATTAGTTTATTATAACAATGTGAATCTATGATGCTATAAATATTTTATGGACATGAAATGATACAAGCACTTAAGCAAAACACATATATCTTAAAGAGTAGGCATGTGATTCAAGTAAATATTTTTTTCCTTCTCGAACTTTTCTCAGTTGCCATTCTAAGGAACCTGCAGCCGAATTAAAGTAACTTTTAAACCGGTCTCTGATTTGCACTGCACTGATAGAAGAACTTCCACCAATTTTCTAAATATTTTGTAAGCTCTTCTTATCAGAAATAGAAATACTGAGTTCATTTTCTGTCCAGTGACAGGTGTCACCCCTCAAAAAATTATGTAAACAGCAAGCAGCAAGTAAAACAGTCTTTATATGTTCGTGTGACACAATTTTCTTTCAAGAAATCGATAATTTCTTACCAAAATTCCAAAGGCATTATCGCTTGGCTTAATCGGTAATTAAATACCTTATTTTCTTCGTCGACACTTGCTTAATCACCAGAGTAAGGCCTCATTAAATACGTACTTAATGGAAAGGCTTCATCTCCAATTATTATGTATGGAAAATTTTCTTCACTTCCAGGTAGCTGTTTGCCTGGCGGTATTTGCAGTTTGTTATCTTTCAGCGATTTTCCCAAATTAGAATTGCTGAAAATACCGCCATCTGAATTTTTCCCATATGCACCGACATCTATGGCAATAAACCTATAGTTAGCATCTACCAAAGCCAGCAAGACGGTACTAAAGGTTTTTTTAATAGCAGGGATCCACTGTGTTGAGGCATTTGAATTATTTACATGTTTACCGTCGATGGCTCCTATTAAGTTTGGAAAATTCCATTTGTTGCAAAGGTTTTTCCCTATTTCAATCCACATTTATTCATCAGGACTTGACATAACGAGAGGTTGCATATTTTGCCACACAGATTCACAAGTGGAATATATTATTTCTCGTACTGTAGCGATGGGAACGAGTTTCCGGTCGCTATATATCTGAAACCAAAATATTCAGCTTTCTTACAGACACACATAAAATATGAATAAGAGAAATACGACCTCTTTTAATGCGTCATGATTGTACAGTATGCTGCAATATATACGTATTTTCAGGTCACATGTGCAGAGAACGCTGGACGCGACTGCGTGACAATCATCGTAAAGCTTCAAGACTTTGAAAAACAAAAAGTGGCCAAGCAGCATCAAAGATGAAGGCTCCGAAATTTGAAAAAGAACTAACTTTCTTAGTTCCCTATATCTTTGACGAAGAAACACGACAATCAAACATTTCTTCCCCTTCAACTTTATTAGATGATGAACAGAGCAATGACGATATGGATAGCCACGGCACGGCCGATAACGACACAGCACACAGCAGTATTACCGACACCACTGCGCCTTCGTCACCTCATGCCTCCACTGCGTACAACAGAACCGGCGAAAAAGAACACATTCACCCGAAGAACCCTCTGCAACATCCGTCCTTCAGGAATATTTACGGTCAAAAAAGATGAATCAGGCATCCTCTGAAGACAAATTAACGAACTTTTTTTATAAGTATGGCACAAACTGTGAAGACTTTTCCTTTACGAGATCAGATCGAAATTAAAGGAAAACTATTCCAAATGGTGAATTCTATAGAAATGAGAATTGTTTTGATGAATCCCAGCTCTTCGGAAATTACTAATAACCGCTATGATCCTGATTATCATGCTCAAGACTCTGGCGACCTACCAAACTATTATTCCCAATCTGCTCCGTAGTGAAGTAGCAACATACAC
>JAKCWW010000067.1:96036-108368 GCA_026260175.1 Reticulitermes lucifugus
ATGTCAATGAAAAATTCCAGTGACACCATCGGGAATCGAACCCGCGACGTTCCGGCTTGAAGCACAGTGCCTCAACCAACTGCGCCACCGCGTGCCCCCCTGACCTAGAGTTTGCGGTATGCAACCTCACCGCAGCAAAGAAAATCCAGGCTTAGTAACTTAGTTACCAGAGAATAAGAATGGGAGCAGCAAAACCAAAGAAAAAAACCCTAGTAAAGCAATGAAGCTATGTTGTTTAATAAAATATGGAGGGCATGATCAGATGTTTCTTACCAGGCCAGGGCCCTGTTATAGCAAGTGCCACTTTCCCACTGTATGTGAAACAGCACACGTGACATTGTAAAAATGCTGAATCACACGTTTGGAATGTAATGATGTCATATACAAGGTAGACATGCATTTCTTAACTGTATAATGCTCTCTTGTGACATGTACGAGCAGAAATGTTTATGCCTAACTGGACAGAGTATGGCACAGATGCAGTGACAGCAGAATACACATTTTCACACTGGACTTCTGTTTCAGGAAATAATCGGTGCTGGCTGTGTCAATCACATGAAACACATAAATACCCTGTGCAGACTAAGTGCAGGATTTTCAGTGTTACAGAAGGTGGTACATAGTTACCACTGGGCTTTAAAGGGTAATACCAATCTCTATCATGAGATGTGCTCCTGAAAGAATTCCATCTCTTTCCTACTCTCGCAACCATGTTATCCTCCCATCTTCTTCATCCTCCTGAGGGTCACTTTCATTGAGGTTTCCTGACATTTATACACATTTCTTGCTTCATTCTTCAGTTGTTTCGGTTCCATTCCACATGTTCTGCAGTGTCAAATGATTGTATGACTGCAAAAGATACACTGCAAAAAATGTGAAATGGTATGATTGTGGCTGTTTTATAAGATACCATTAGAGAAAGTGCCAGGAGGACCACAATAAAACACAAAAATCTCAGCCAGAGTACACAGTCTCTTGGCCAAGCATTAAAACTTAGACCCACATAATAGGAAGCAAGAGTGTTAACCACTAAATCACAACATTCAGCTGGATTTCTTTTTTGTCTCTCCTGTCCAAGACTACCTACCCAGTGAATCAAACCCTCGTAGTTTCACTGCCCTAACAATAACAAATGGCAAACACAAGTCATGAAGTTTCTCATCACGTAGTGTCCTTTCCCACTTACTTCATCTTAGGTCTGTTTTCCTTAGCACTTTGTCTTCAAAATTTGTAATTTATTAAGGTTAGCCTTGTGTGACATAAAGCCATGTTGTGTGATAGACACCAATGTTTAGGAGAACCTGATATTTTTTTATTCAGGGTAGAAGAGTGTCACACATGTTTTATGGACTGGATCCGGTATACATACCTAGAATGCATGGAACTTTTCCTCCAAGTCTTATAAACTTCTTTACTGTATAGCAGTTAGACACAGGTGTAATTTTAATTATCCTGCCAACATACTCAACACTAATAACTTCTACAGTTGATACACTGCCACTGAACAACCTATTACAGTGAAACCTGTCCATGTTGGCCACCTTTGGTTCCATTCAAAGCCACCTAACTTATACTAATGGCCAACATATGGAGATGGCTGACACTATAAAAATTGAACTGTGCATTATCACTTGTGTAGATATACAGTTCAGAGTGCACAGACAGGTGGTTGACTTGGAAAGCTGGTACATAACCTGCCACTAAATAGGGACTTTAAGTACAGTTATCAATTGTCACTAGAAAAATTCCAATGTACTGTCCATACATGTGGAGAAAGGATGGAGGTTGGAGGGACAACAGGTAGTTCTGCTAAAGAATGGGGATTTCAGCCCATACACAACATGATAAAAAACAACTATACAACTCTTCAGGTCATCAGCCACCATGGAGAAGTTGAACTACACAGAAAGCATAGCACTAAATGTGAAACTGTGGCCAAGATTCAAGATAAACAGGTGACCCAAATTATGGAGTGATGACCATGTATAACATCAAAGAAAGTTGCCAGTTCCATAAAAATGTGGCCAACTGTGACCAGTTATCAACTTCACAGATTTTACTGTACTAACCACAGAACTAATAAACAAAATGTGGAGATTAAATCACATACTGAATGTTGTGATCAAGTTAATTCTCTTGTTTCATACTGGAAGTCCCAGGGTAAAGTCAGCCCACAGACCAGTTATTACACCTAACAGCTTTTGTAGTTTTCCTAGTTCCTCCAGACAAATGCCAGAACATTTCCTAACCATATCAAGCCAACCCTGCTTCTTTCCACAACCATTCAAATTCATTATTGTGTAATCATCTTACCATTCAGCATTATATAGTTTGTTGACTGCACATTGAACAAACAATAAATAACAGCAGCTACTAAAATATTAGTCTGATTCAATACTAAGTGGACCAGACAAGCAGACTCTTGTGACCACACCTACAAAATGTCAGCATTCAAAACATGACATAACATTTCCTGATCACCTGGATAACAGCTGCTCAAGAAAGGTCCTGTATCACCAAACATCAGTCATCAGAAGATTCATGTCTTCTGGGATGTTATTCTGCGCCGTAGGGTAAATAGTTCCCAGTGTTTCGAACCACTGTTGTACCTTCATCTTCAGGGTCAGGCAGTCCAATTAGTATCGAACAATACAGTAGAACATCCCAGAAGGCAACACATTCAAATCTCAGCCCTGACACTGGCTAACCTGAGTCCCTCAAAACATGTTCTGGACAGTACCTCAAATTATGCCACAACCACTTCTTTCAGCATCCTTTCCAATTCATAATTCATTAATCATCACACAATTTGACACTACAGTAAGAGCTTCTGACAGGCACCATTAGATAAACCATAAATAAACAGGCCTGCAATGAGCGATAATACATTTAGTCTTCTTGGCTACTCACCAGACAATGTCTTTCAGACAAGTCACTGTCAATACATCCATGCATTCACTCATCAATGTACAAATATCTGGGTCCATGCAACATGACTAACACTTAACCAGTCATGGCACTGGGGAAGAGGACAGTTGGAAGGGGACACACAACACCTACAAAGGGAGTGCAAAGAGGGGAATAGATATCACTTGTTTGGGTATCATGCATGACCTACACCTTGTAAAGGCATATGATTGGCTGTCAGTTCCAAAGCCACAGTAAAACATTTCCATTCAGCTGCACTCATGTGAAACAGTTTGTGTAGAAGGACTGGGATATACAACTTCCAACAAAAACTGTAAGGAAAACTTGTGGGTTGTAAAGGCATGAAGTCAAGCAGATAGATAACAACACTTTATAGCAACATGCTGCCTCTAGCTTCATGGCCCAACTGTATGTACTTTAGCTTTCACTGTAAAATAAAGGTACCAAATTCATAGTTACATTAAAACTTCACACTTGAAGTTCTTATTGTATTATGAGTTTGCTGTGTATTCTGAGACATGGAGATATATTCAGCTCATTTGTATACTGACATTCTATTATGTTCTTTACAGGATGTCATGGCACATGTTATTTCTCAACAGCTGACAATCACTCAGCTGCTCAAGTTAATACCAGCTTTTAACTATTTGAAACTTTTAGTTCATCTAAATAACATATAAAAATTAAGTTCCAACCTCCCACACAATACACTATACCTCCACTACAACGACCAGAAGGCTAATGCCAGTCACACAAACAATTAGTCTAACAAGCACATCAGCATGCAACCAATAAATACACTCTGCATGCAAAATGGAGTCTTGTAGTGTTAAAGCAGATGGTGCATTCAGAAACCCTGTGCTTTTAAAGGGTTCAGCACACTACTGGAACCGACAGTCAAAACTCCATCACAATGTAAACTTATATTTGTGTGATGCAGAATAATAATTAAAAAAAAACACACTTCTGGCATCAACATAATTTTGAAGTCAACCAGGAAAAGTCAGAGTAAAAAGGACACAATTTTTGTCTCGATGTCGCAAAACAAAACTCCAAAGAAGGTGGAGCATGACTCATTACATACCACAAACTATTGGCAGGAAACAAAAAGGAAGATGTGGGATCTGAAAGCAGGGCACAAAAACTGGTTAAACAGTTTCATGCAGCACAAGGGAATGAAGAATAAAATAAAAGAGTGTTAGAACAGGTTCATGCCACAACCAAGCAAACAACTTTTTGTATACAACTGTAACCACAAACAAAATGAAAATAAAGCATGTGGAAGACTTCTACATCCTGTTATGAAGAAACACAAGTGTTATAACAGGAATACAATATTAATGCCTTCAGTCAACCACTGTGGCCTTGCAATGTCTAACTTTATAGCACATTGCCTTGCATCACAAAAGCCCAAAGTTATTGTTTATTTCTTTAATGACATTTCACAAACTGTACAGAATATCTGATATACATAAAATTCTGACTGTTCTACCAGTTTCATGTGACCTAACAAATGCCTAAAGACATTAAGAAATTTAATCCATACTCTTGTAATTATGTAAGGTAGCCATGGCTGTAAAAGCACAATGTAAGTATTCTGGTAAGAGTTTCTGGAAACAATTCAAATTCTCGTTCCTAATCTGCATTTGTGCTTACACATAGAAATTTGAATTTCTTAACTTCAGTGTGATTCCTTCTGAGTTTTAGCTACTACATACTGTCATACTGACAAGCAAAGCAGCCATATCTTCAGTGAAGAACTTGTGCTTGTAAAGCATAAAATGACAGAATGATTATGAAAGAACAATTCTGAGGACACAGAAGCAAGCAGGGTTACATCCCCAGCATCTTCCTTCAGAGAACAACCAAAGCCAAAGGTCAGTGCAGCCGGCAAGTGCAACAACTATGACACCAAAGGGCAGTGCTAACCACTACATTATAATGCCTGGCTGACTATTCAATGTTAAGCATGGGCAGTAAAACTTGATCTCTCATTCATGAGCCCTGAACACTGTAACACAAAATATGATGAGATTTGACATTCACACAGCAGTAAATTATACGCTCCATCTAGTGCCAACGTTAACATTGAGTGTAGCTACACCTCCACTCCCGCCATATGCCTTCATGGTATGCACAGGACCAACTTTACCTGGTTGTGACAGTACATAGTTTCATAATCAGAGGAACCTGCTGCATCCACTTCATGGTGGAAGTAATAGGAATGAACTACTTCTACCTGAAGGTGAAGGTAGCAGGTTCCTGTTAAACACTGACAACCATCACTCAGGATACTCGTCACTACATCCTTAAGACCGTAACATTAAATATAATGATCCATACGCAGAACAAATGGCATATAAAAATTCTGTATCGGTAATATTAACATTGGCAGTAACGCAAAAATCATTTACCTAGATGCTTGAGTAACCTGAATCTTCAAAACCTTACTGAGTACCCAACATTCAGCACTCAAAACAAACTGATGATTTAGGTGGCTGTTTTCTCCAGCTTCACAAGAAATTTGTTGTCTACTCGTTAAATTTTTTATTTCATATGATCGTGGCAAATCAGAAATGCCATTCACAGAAAAAAATATATTACTCTACACTACGACAATGTAACAGTGCGTTGTTTGGCAGGATTGGGAAATGAAAGGTTAAGCGGTAACTAGTATATACACACTTTGGTGATCAACAGTCACAGCCAGGAAATTAGTGACCAGTCGCCTTATTTAATCATCACACCTCGTAATGTGATGGCACATAGGCAGCAACATGCACAACATAACCTAAACTAAAGAAGAGCTATGCGGACCCATGGATGCACAGAAGAAAGACGACAGATGTACCAACATTCCAACCAACCTCAATTATGTTAGATGTTTTGTCAATAACTATCTTAATTATAAAAAATATGTTCATTACAGAACTACACAGACATGAATTATGCTAAAAATGTTACAATAAAATTTAATTACAAAACAGTACAAATCCTGACTTAGCCCCAAGTCGTTTTCTGCAATACACATGTAAGGTAACCATCAATTCTAAAATAGTGTCTGCTTTTACAAAAAAAATGAGAAGCAAATAACGCAACGTAAACTTACCACATAAAATTTCTGTACGCAAACTGACACGTAACGTATGATAAGTATACGCAGCTACGTAAAAACTCCTACTTTCTCCAATTCTAACCATGCATAATTGACACTCATCAGCAAAACAGGGCAAATTTGACCTTACTTGAACCTATTCATCTCGTTTTCTTTGTTCTGTACACCCTTCGCCCACATATTCCTGCCCACCACAACCATTAATGACAATATGATACACAGGCAAAAATATCAACAAATACGCTAACACAGATAATTTTGAAACATGCAACTAACCTTCATTCACACGGCCTGGTTTGGGCAACGTGTCCCTACTAGCCTGGGCAGCTTCAGCCATGTCTCCCATTCCTCGTATTTCACACTGCATTTTAACCTTTCATTTAGAGTGGTAAACATTACAAACCATTCGCAGATCACGAGCAATGTTTCGTCTTACTATAAAACTTATTCAATACACGCTCTTTGTTTCTAAACAACTCACAACCACCACACCATCACCACTTCCCCCACTCTCGCCAACAGATCATACACCCCTGCCGACACTCACATTGCAACGATCACGGTACCGATGAACGGCTGTTGACACGATGATAGCCGAATTCTCTTATGTGCGCTGCCGAATGCATTATACCACTATACCAACCACATCACCACCCGTCTCAAATTCCAAAATGGTGACGTGTAATGTGATACAAACGTCAAATATTCGTATCGATTGTCGTGCCATCTGTAGCACACAGATCATGTAGTATCATCTGTGGGTTAAATACACAGGACCCCACAAACAAAACAGCGTCGTTTCTTACGCAGTAGACAAAGTAGTATTTGCAACAGAAATTTACAGTATAAAAGTAGGAAAAGTTTCAGTTTAACTGTAGATGTAAAGGTGCATTATTTATGTACGTGGTTTCACTTGTCCTTAAACTGAAAGTCACATGTTAGTAGTATTGTGGTGCATTAGAAGAGGGGTTTGATATTCTGTGGATTGTTTTAACATTCTCTCGGAGTTTTCTTTACCACATTTCACTCTTCGTCTATAATTACACGAGAACACCTATTCTGTAAACGTAAAGCATTCAGCAAGATTAATGATTACATACTGTTTTATTAAAATTGGTGTCAGGAGACGTTAAGTTTGACTAGACTTGTATTCAGAAGAGGTTAAGTTCTACAAGGTTCTTCAGTTGTGATTGGACCATGTCTTTAGCAGATGAATTGCTTGCGGATTTGGAAGAGCAGGATCAGGATGATATCAAAGAGCAGTATATGGAGAGTGCAATGGCACTTGATATTAAACCGAATCCCACAGTCGTGCCAATGGAAGAAGATATAAAAATTACTTCAATACGTGAAATTGCAACACTTCGAGATTCCGAACGATTAGGGAATATAATGGATCAAATCGATGATTATAGTACAAAGTCTCGCAAGGCAGAAGACATTGTTGGGCCAGTTGAGTCAGATCCAGAATATCAGTTAATTGTAGAGGCAAACAATGTAGCTGTGGATATTGACAATGAAATAGCTGTGATTCATAGATTTACTCGGGACAAGTACTCAAAACGTTTTCCAGAACTTGAATCATTGGTTGTTGGACCGTTGGAGTATGTCATGACAGTTAAAGAATTGGGAAATGATTTGGATAAGGCAAAGAATAATGAAGCCTTACAGCAAATTTTAACACAAGCTACAATTATGGTTGTCTCAGTTACTGCATCAACAACACAAGGTCAGCTGCTTACTAACGAGGAGAAAGAAGATATATATGAAGCTTGTGATATGGCTATTGAACTCAACAATTTTAAGCAGAAGATATATGATTATGTGGAAAGCAGAATGGCTTTCATTGCACCTAACCTGTCGATCATTGTAGGAGCATCTACTGCAGCCAAAATTATGGGCGTTGCTGGAGGATTAACTAAACTATCCAAAATTCCAGCTTGTAATGTTTTGGTGCTTGGAGCACAAAAGAAAACTTTGTCTGGCTTCTCCCAGGTAAGTTATCCACAAGGCTGTTCAGAACTATGCATCTGTATATCTTTACAGTGACGTCTTCACAAGACCTATGCAGACCTAGGCACCAAGACCAGGCTTTACTTTCAGACTATACAAAACCTTACCAGTTGAAACACTGTTGTCAAGTAACTTAAGAACTAATATAAGCAGTACTGTTCCCTGTATAATCCTTTCTTATGTCTCTATACTTGAAACAGACAGTTCTTCTAAGTCTCATATAATGGTGTACTCTGCTTTGTTAGTGACTTGTCATAATGAAGAATCTTAACTTGTGTTTTCACACCTCAGGTCACAATGTTGCCTCATACCGGCTTCATCTACTACTCTGATATTGTCCAGGACACACCTCCTGATCTACGACGCAAGGCAGCTCGGTTAGTTGCAGCCAAGAGCACATTGGCAGCCCGTGTTGATGCATGCCATGAGAGTTCTGATGGTCATGTGGGACAAATATTACGAGAAGAAATTGAGAAGAAGCTAGACAAACTGACTGAACCTCCTCCAGTTAAATTTGTAAAACCCCTGCCAAAACCAATCGATGCAGGAAGGAAAAAACGTGGAGGGAAGCGGGTTAGAAAGATGAAGGAGCGCTATGCCATGACAGAGTTTCGTAAGCAGGCAAACCGGCTGAACTTTGCAGATATAGAAGATGATGCATACCAGGAGGATTTGGGATACACAAGGGGGACCATTGGCAAGACTGGAACTGGTCGAATACGACTGCCACAGATTGATGAGAAGACAAAGGTATGTATGCTGCTGATTACCTGCTCTTCTTGCTTTGAAGTTAAAGATATGATTAAATTGAGAATGTGGAAATAAGTCTGACTGATAGTGGTGCAACTGAATCACACTGCTGGAAATTAATTGCTTGTCACAGTTACAGTTCCTAACTGCAAGCACACCTATGGTTCCCAGTTGGGCTTGATTACCATTACTGTAAATAAATGAGCATAAGATTGAGGTAGCTTGGCTAGGTTCTGACTAGAGTCATTGGGGGTCATGAGATATGCAGTCAATAGTAATGATGAACCACAATATGTGCAGGATACAGAATGGACAACTTTTCTACACTATGATAACGTGACACTAAGCACTTTGCAGTTTGTCAAGTCACAAGTCAAAACATACAAATTTGTACACTGATTTTATGACAATACTGGCTGGTAACAGATTATTTATAGACATTTTCACTTTAATTGTTAAATTTCATGTTCGTTGCTAAATTACCCTCTAGGCAGGATACAATCGTGCTGGTGAATTCAGCTGTGATTTCTCATTTTGTTAAGTGAGGTATATAGCAGTGTGGACTTGCTTCTGCCCTGTCTGAGACTTCAGGTGCCAATGAAGTAGTGTCAGCTTTCCAAGTTTTAGCATTATTTCAGTGTGATGATGCTTACCAGTTTGTTTCAGAGTAATGAGCTCTCACTGGTCAATTAAGAGTGTTAATTATTCAGCCTCTTTACTGAACAATCACCTTTAGCATGCATAACTGTCTCCATAGTGGTGTGCCAAAAGAGATTAGGTGAAGGTGGTAGTGGATCACAGTGGCAGCAATCCATCTACCTGTCCCAGATGAAAAAGGCCCTCACAGTGGAAGAATTGTAACCGTTTAGCTGTCATTTCTTATTTTGAAAAAATGGACTGAGACTTTGTAAATAATTCTATTTTCTTTACTGACAAATTGAACACTGACAAGTAAAAGAACAAGAGATTGAAAACAAATGGCACTGTCCTCTCTCTCCCAGCTGTCGTACGGTCACTGTGTGTGTGCTCAAGCTATCTTACAGACTCGACAAAGGTACACAAAACAGAGGTCATGATACATGGACTTGTCACGCTACAATATGGGTCATAGCTTTCAAAGCTCCCACTCTCTACCTACTGTTGTATTCTCCCTCCAGCCCCTCCATCTTATGCCAGTGAGCCCAAAGTGCTTGTCAGTATCACATGTTATAGTTACCAACATCTCTAAGAACAGAATGGGTACGCTGCGGGGTAATGTAGGAAATATGCTGGTATAGGAAGTGTAATAACTTGACAGAGATGAGGAGGGGGTTGATCCAAGTAACTTTTCCTTGTGGCTTCATACAGGTCAGACAATGTGTGTGGGGCTTCAGTTAGATGGACCAAAAGTGGTGTTAGAGGCACATCAGATATGCATTGAAGGAACTAGGTTCTAAGAACTAAGCCTGTGGATGAATCAGCTGATAAATAAAGTTAACTGCAGTTGTCTGGGATCAAAAGTAATGGCTGTTCATGAGAACCAGAAGTTCTGTGAACTAATATGCAATGCCTGCTTTCCTTTATAAACACTTCTGTTTGTACAGAGGCTTTAGCAGGATTTATAAATCAATACATACTCAAGTGTCCAACATGCCTGACCAAGAGTAGAGCAGTAAGATATCTAACTCACATTCAGAAAATACAATCAAGGGGCTTGCTTCCTTATATTCTTTTTTCGTTTTCTTCACCCTCTAAAGGAAAGTGATGTATACTACCTCAGATTAGGCCATAACTTCTTTCAAACATCCTTTGCAGTTCATTATTCAATGATCCTCCTACCATTCAGTATTACAGTCTGAGCTAGTGACAGCTTTGTTAAATAAACCACACACTTTTTCAGCTTTCATCCAATCCTGTTTCACTGTCCAAGTAACTTAATTACCTGAATGGGCAGATGTCCCACAGCCATCATATAGAGTCCTTAATTTATCTGGTCCCTATCATTGATCACTTCCTGTCAGCTTCCTTATCACATTGAACTGGGCTGCCTCACTGAGCCTGCTGTGCCCAGGCTGTTACACAGAGGTGGTTATTGTCAGTTTTAAGTCGCAGTGGGAGTATGATTGGCTCGTTGTATGTTTATGTACAATATATATGCTAAATACAGATCCTACAAGAAGTGCCAGAAATTCAGATGAAAGTTTCCTGATGTGCTTGTTCCAAATGCATAAACAACTTACAAATACAGGATAGATTATTGTCTAAAAGTTTCCAACAATATGCACCATACATTTAATGATTTTAAAAGTTATTACAAAATCGCTTTGTTTAATCAGTGCAGTCAGTATAGCAACTAGCTATGGGCTGGATGGTCTAGGGTTTCAATTCTGGTGGGAGTAAGAGATTTTCTCTTCTCCAAACCCAACCAAACTGGCTCTGTAGCCCACCCAGCCTCCTATTTAATGGGTACTGGGGTTCTTTCCTGGCAGTGAAGCAGTCAGGGTATGAAGTTTACCAAACCTCCATCTAGGTCCCAGGTTAAGAATGAGTGGCACTATACCTCTACTCTCCCTATATGCCTTCATGGTGTGGACTGGGACAAATTTACCTTTACCTTTTGTTACAGATCCTACCATCATAGTGCAAGATATCATTTAATTAAAAAATTATATTACCATAACATTAGGATTATTACTATACTTGTTATCCATTGACATGCCCCACAAGTAAAGAAATGCACAAGGATTATCAGACCCATTTCTTTTCCAATACCTTAAAATTCACATTGATGTTACATACACATTCTGACACTGTTTGTGCTGTGATGGTAAGCTTTTTAATTAAATTCTGTGCGTTGCTTACAGGATGTTCTTGGTGACGGATTAATAAGCAGGGGACTGTTGTCTCCTCATTTGCCAGATCTGAACTCATATATGATTTTTACTTGTCAGGCATTTATGGGCTAGAATGTATAGTAATAATTCTTGCACTGAAGGTGGTCTGAAAGGAAGCATTCAGAATATAGCGATTTCAGTATCACCAGCAGAACTTTATAGTCTACTATGAATAGTGTGTTTGTTGTGTGTGTCACATATCTTTGAGTCAGAGGAAACCACTTGGCAGCATCTTGTTTGAATATGGTGATTAAAACATAATATTAAATGCGGTGCATTGGACTAAAATTTCCAGCACCTTCTTTCAACGTGGTGTGTAAAAACCTAATATTAACTTCAATCCGTTAATCTGAAAGGTATGGGCCCTGCCTTATGGCAAATTTAAATAGTGGCGAGTGCTGCACTGCCTGCCATAGTGGGAAACAGTCTGTGTTACGATCACTGATACGGGTGAGGTGAACTAAGGAGCCTGCATTATGGTTACGGGTTAATTAAATTCCCCATCTTATGATACATCTAGTGCATTAAGCATTTTTTTTCCCCCCTATGGCTCGACAGCCCTATATGGGCCTGGGCCTCCTCGTTTCTTTTTTCGTCGAGGTTTCATGATCACACACATTTGAGACACACCACAGTTGGTAGGACTCCTCTGG